>JAVDPK010002478.1:64447-81802 GCA_034780415.1 Cichlasoma orientale | reverse complement strand
CCCCCCCCCCCCCCCCCCCCCCCCCCCCCCCCCCCGGAGCGGCAAGAGCTTTTGCTCTCCACCATGTCAAAGTTTTTTCATTCCTAGTAGAAAATAGCCCACAATTAACTGGGCTGATTCAATTCGCTTCTGCCTGTGGGGACTGAATAGCTTTTAGAGCCTGCATTAAAGAAGTGGCAACCTCTGGGGGTGAGAAACAAAGCCAGCACAAGTTCCTAAAACTGCAGTTCCTCTAAAAGCAGGTCAGTCCCCGTGGACTTTCATGTTAAAATGCCCAACTCTGCAGCAGATGTTTATATCTTGTAAACTAAATAAATAAATAAAAAAGTTTTGGTCTAATTAGATTTTGGTCTACTGAGCATGTTTGTGCCTGTGCCTTTTTGGAGCACTGTTAATGCAATTATGTGACAACAAAATGGCTTTCTGTGTAGTTAATTTTACCAACAGACCAACCAAGAAGTCTGTGCTTCTGTTTTGGTGAGTGAAACTCTGGTATTTTAATCGTCTGTTGAGTTATCTGGGTCTGGCATGTGCCCATGCAGTGTATATGGTAGCATTATCCAGTTACTTATAAGTGTGCCCTCTTGTCCTCAAACCAATGGGTTATGTCGCGGTGGATATCTTTCATATACGCTCTATGGCATTACCAGATAGTAAACTATTCATAATACAGACTTTCTGTAGTTTCCTCTAGTTTTCCCTGTGCTGCTATCTTTGCAAATCCAGTGCAGGCCAGATCTATATCTAAGGTTTATTTATAAACTGACTGTTTATTAGGATAGCACAAACAGTCAGACCTGTCTCTGTCCCCTGACATTATGGCTTTTTGGTTTCAATTCCTGTGGGATCTAAAGCTAGTCCAAAAGTCCTGCAGCATCCTCCCCATCCTTTCATTACATTGTTGTGGTTTTACAGATGATCACTAAAATGCGCTGGGTTGGGAGATAATTATGGTTTCAGCTCGTCTTTGGTATCGCTGCAGCAAAGTGAAAATTCCATCCATACCAGCACATGAAAGCATGTGCTACGAGATTTTCTGAAACTCCCTTCCTTATATTAAAATTCTCATTTGCAAAGTTTCAACATGTCTGGGAGTTACAGCTGAGTCACTCACATTTTATGTGTTCCAACTATCACCTCAAGCTGTCATTTTTTAAGGTCAGCTTAGTGGGGTTTTTTTTCAAAAGCTTCTCTATAAAATTGCTACAGTAGTTTGTAAAAGTGCAAACCTGCTAAGTAATACCATGTTACTTTAGCACTGAAAATAAATATATAATAAATCTAAAAAAAACTGTACTGCTCATAATGCGTGAGCCATCAGTAGACCAAAAAAGTGTGGTCCTCTTCCGTGGATCAAAAGGTGTTTAAGCAGAGCAGTGCTAGTATCGCTAAAAGTGGAAAGCTTTTAGCAACGATCTGTGAAGTGTGGCAAGTGTTGAAACACAGCCCTGATTTGTGGAGGGAGGAAACTCCCGAGGCTTCAAAGCAGCATTTCAATCCGGTGATTCACGTCGGAGATACAAGGACAAAGCGAATCCTACACAGCACGCTCATGCACACACACTTACAGGTGTGGCTGTGTTGCTCAATGTTAACCTTCATTTGTAGTTTCAGGCTGGAGCTGCTTATGTGCTGCAAAGATTAAACATAATAAAAATCTTGCACCTTAATGTAAATATGTGTCAAAGCCATTGCTAGCAGATGCAAAATTGTTGATACAAAGGGCTTTGATTCAGTGCTGCACCTTTCACATTGTCATAACTTGCCCACACACTTAAGTGCCAGTAAAACTGCTAACTACAGAGAACTGTGTATTTTTTAAGGTCTTCAGAAGCGCGTGTCTTTCCTCACATCTCTGTAGGAATGTCAACTTGCTGTAACAAGGTCCAAACTTCGAGAACTTTAAAACCTCTGACTCAGTAATAAAGTTTGTTCAGCTATTCTAACTGAAAAGTCTGTGTCAAAAACCTATGCACCTTTGGCATTTTTCCATGCCCACATTAACACGCCTTCGTCTGGTAAATGCCAAAAGTACTGTTACCCAAATTGCCGTTCTCCCAGCATGCACTTGACAAATGCAGGGGTGGACAAATGGACTGTGGTGCTGGATGGAGGAGGACTGTCTTCATGATGATGGCTGGTGAAAGATGAATCTCCACAGGCCCAATGCTTACATACTCAAGGAAAACCATTTTTAAAGTCATATTTTATCGTGCTTTTTTCTGTTCAATTTAACCTCTGAATGGCGGATGTGTTGTCAGCACCAGGCCAAACAGCGTACCCATAAATTAAAGTTTGTTTCCATGTTGTTAAATGCAAGGTATCAGTTGAAAACATTCACTGAAGGGAAGGGAAGAAGCTGTCATTATGCAGCTGAAACTGTCTGTCCGCTGAACTCCTACTCTCCTGTGTCTACGCTCTCTCATTCATGAAAAAAAAAAAATCAGCTTCGGCGTAGTAATAGCAAGAGAGAAAAATTAAAATGCCAGGACAGAGAGGAAATGGAAGCGTCAGATATGAGGTTAGCGTGGTCAAGATAAATATTTCCGGCGACTTGCCTGACAGCCCCGTCAATGAGCCAATCAATGCATCATCTGCGTTAATAGATCTGCAATGTGCACTTGCTCCGCTATTGAGCTGAGTGGGAGACACACTACTGTTCCCATAGCAACTGGCACTCTCATCCTCGTCTGCACGTAAACATCCAGCTGTTATTAATTTGGCTGCTCTGTTAGTCCTCCTCTGTGTGTGCGCGCGCCTCCTTGGTTATACATTGTAATAAAATTATTTCTGGTCACCAAGTCTCACAGTGTACATTTGCGAAAGCATTCTATCTAAACTGAGCTCTGTTCCTGCACATCATTTAAAACACTCAACTGAAGAAAAAGATCCACTGAAAGTGCTTGTTGTTTAAAAAATAGTTATGCAGTTAAAAATGTGTAATGCCCATAGACAGTGTAAGAGATGGACGTAGCTACTGTGATGTCATGCATTGGTTTCTGAACTCCTGTTCTGAAACCTCAAGATGAGGTGGAACACAGCATGAGCAAGATTTACAATAAATTAATCAGGAAAGGGTTTCCGGAGGCTAACTCAGAAAGCTGTTTTCTCATAGACCTCTAAAGGACCTTAACCCTTTTTGCAACCACAGCTATCGCTATCTGGCAGTCTTCAGATAGAATGTGGGTTTAAGGCACTTCCATACTGGGTTCATTTTTCCAAACTACACCCATGTTTTATATTGTCTATGGTATTCAGCAACTGTTGGGTGAGTGGTTGCCAAAGGTTGCTCACAGTTGCTAGGTGAAATTGGTTACATTGAGGTATACAGTGCTGCACTGAAAACCTCCTTGTGATTGCTTTGGTCACTATCAGGTTGCTGTGGTTGCCTGTAGTTTGTATGGAAAACCATGACTTGTCTCCAGACACTTCCCAACTACTCTCCGAGCAGTAGTGATACTAAAAAGTGGCACACAAACCGGAAATGGAGAATGGTCGCTTTTAAAGTAAAAGTTCTGCCTTACCTGTGGCTACAACTAAGATGTTTCAAAAATTACAACCGCATTGTTCAAGTTTCAGTACCACTTGGCGAATAGTTTTTGAGTGTTTGCAGACAACTCTGCATCTTCCATGCAAACTACAAGCAACTATGGCTTGCAACTAAAGCAATCACAAAGGTGTTTTTTGGCGCAACACACTCTTTGCGACTGATTTCACACAGCAACAGCTAGCAACCACTTGTCAGCCAGTTGGGGAATAGTTTTCCCTAGTGACCAGTAGGTACCAAATAGTCACTGACCCTTGGCCTGTGCGACTGAGGCCGTAGTAAAGATATGTAAGTAACTTATTGTTTTTCTTGGCTTACTGTGGACATAATGTGAATTAGCCTGGGATGTGTTCAGTGCTGTGGTGAAACAAGCCAGAGATGTTGAATGCGTGTTGATGTGATAATTTGCAGAATTTTCCATACTTTGTCAGATTTGATCAGTGATAATATATATGCAATTTTTATATCCTGGTGACCAATAAAATTAAAGCTATGGCCTTTCCATTGTTGCAACGCTTGTTTCAATAATGACTTTCATAAAAATATGATTTTAAAAGATCACCAGTGAAACGTCTCGCTACTCATAGATTTATTTTTCTCATATTGCTCTCAGTCTATTGGTAACTTTCTCGAGTAACATGCACCAATATTTTCAGGCTGTCTTTGTCTTAGTTATTTGCCAACGCATATCTTCCTTATCACCGTGCTTTCATTTTACACTAGTGTTTATTTAGTGCTAATCACCTGACACCCACAGGAAGTATCCACCCAGATAAAACCTTTTGCATAAACAATTTATATAGAAGTTTTACTTGGACCATTTCACAATAGCCTAGGCAAGAGTTAAATTCAGGCACTTTAAAAATAGACAACAAGATGTCATGTTATTTAAGAGCCATAATCAATGCATTACAAAATTAGTTTAACTTGTTATAAAAGAAATGGGGAGCAGCTGCTGCAGCGGCTCTTCGAAGTGATTGAAACTGACTGAGTCAGGAGTGATAGACAGTGACAGTCACTGAGGTACATGCGTTCATGAATACATTTTCAGCTAGCCAAATGTGACACGATAATTGTTGACGAACTGTCATGCCATTTACTGTTAACGAAGCAGCAGGACAATAGCAGTTGTCACTGTTTGTATTCCTTTCAGGGGAAGTGAACAGGAACACATCCTACTGGATATCCTCTGTTTGGTTTAGCGGATGAAACGGGAACAATAAGCCACATGAATTTTGAGCTGAAAGAGGAAAGACAAGTTGGACTCCAACCCAACAATTCTGTTAAAATAGTAGGAAAAATTTGTGATGATACTGTGTTTTGAAAGTAGATAAGGGAAGAAAAGTTATTAAGCAGTCCTATAAATGATTAAAGCCAAATATAGCAATAGAGGGAAAACCAAAACAAGGCTCACAAACTGGATGTTCAAATCCAGTAAGATGCAGGTGGAATAGCTGGTGTTTCACAAGTGTTGTCACCTGGATTATGTCATGTCTGATTATACAGGGCAGGGTTTCCTATTAGGGGTCCCAAGAAAAACAAATTTTCATTATCTTTATAATCCCCAAAGTGAAACTTATTTTGCAGCAATTTTTACGAAATTTGTAAGACCAAAAGTTTCCAAAAAAACCTTTTGACCAAGTTTTCACCAAAAATTATTAAGATTAAAATTAATGAGCCATACCCTAAAGATATGGGGAAAAGCCGCTGAAGCTAGGTTAAGAAGAGAGATGACAGCAGTATGGCTTCATGCCAAGAAAGAACATTACTGATGCAATGGTTTTTTTTTGAGAGTGAAGCATATAGAAGGTCAGAAGGAGTTGCAGAAGGTGTCTTTGTGGATCTAGAGAAAGCTTGTGATAAGGTGCCAAGAGAGGAAATGTGGTACTGCATGAGCAAGTCAGGAGTGGCAGAGATGGGATCAGGTCATATATGAGGACAGTGAGGCAATGGTGAGGTATGCAGTAGGAGTGACAGATGGGCTCTAAGTGGGGGTGCGATTACATCAGGGATCGGCTCTGAGCCCCTTCTTGTTTGCTGTGGTGATTGACAGGTTGACAGATGAGGTCAGGCAGAAGTCTCTGTGGACTATGATGTTTGCAGACGACATTGTGATCTGTAGTGAAAATAGAGAGCAGGTGGAAGAGAACCTGGAGAGGTGGAGATATGATCTGGAGAGAAGAGGAATGAAAGTCAGTAGAAGAAAGACAGAATACATATGTGTGAATGAGAGGGAGACGTGGAAAGGTGAACATGCAAGGAGTAGAGCTAATAGAGGGTACCTGGGGCTAACCATCCAAAGCAACAGACAGTGCACAAGAGAGGTGAAGAAGAGAGTGCAGGCAGAGTGGATGAGTGGAGATGAGTGTCAAGGGGTGATTTGTGACAGAAGGAGAACAGCAAGAGTGAAAGGAGAGGTTTACAATATGGTAGTGAGACCTGCTATGATGCGCATGTGGTTTGGGGACGGAAGCACTAACAAAAAGACAGGAGGCCAAGCTTGAGGTGGCAGATCTGAAGATGCTAAGATTTTCACTGGGACTGACCAGAATTGACAGGATTAGAAATGAGTTTATCAGAGGGACAGCTCAGGTTGAGAGGTGTGGAAACAAAGGTAGAAAGACAAGGTGGTTTAGACATGTGCAGAGTATAGCATAAAGTAATGAAGTATACTGCTGAATTACTTGTGAATAAAGTAATTCACAACCCTATGGACTGTCTAGTTTAACATCCATATAAGGACTGTCTGGCTTCCTTTCAGATCCACGTGCTGAGGAGCAGGTGTCATCACGCACTCTGCGGCTCTCCTCAGTTCACGTGCGTGACTACACCAGTTAAGTGCAGCAATAGAGACAAACAGCTTTACTCACCCTTCTTTCAGAGTGATGCGACAACTGTAATTGCGAGTTATGTCTGTGCATCTGTGTGTGCGTCAACTAAAAGCCCACCTGCAGGCCTATATCCATGCTTGACTAACACCTTTCAAATGCATCTGCGCTGTCAGGTTCATCGCTGCACAGTGGGTCAGTGGATTTAAATCTCACACTTGTAACTTGTAAAAAATATTTGCATGGGTATGTATGGGTTTCCCCCAGGTTCTCGCTGTGCTGTCGACACGAAAAACAAACTCTAAGCTATGAAGTGTAAATATCCTGCAATGGTCTGATGACCTCTTTTAAACATGATTGTGATTGTGTGAAGTGCTATGATTCATTGCAATTTTGTGCTTGTACTGTACTCTTATATATCATTTCTTGGTATGTATTTATTTGCTTTTAGAGCCACACACACACACAAACCGTGTTTGGGGAACTTTTAATGCAATTATCTGACAAATAGTGGAGCTTGCTGTGTGGTTAATTGTCCCAACAGCCCACCAAAGTCCTGCAGTTTTCCTGAGTGAAATTAAAGTGACATGCAGGTACTTCAAGTGCAAGGCACATACAGTAAACGTTTGACTGGTACAGTTTATGGATATGATATGCAGTTTATGGATATATTTTACTGATATGTATTTTACTGATACCACCCTATGATCATTTTTGGCTCCAAGTATCAATAAAGTCAAAGCTTCAAAACAGAGTTACGAAACACGTAGCTGACACCACAGTGGCTATGTTCATTATTTATGTCTGTGAACATATCGGTTATGGATGGACTCATGTCTCTGTTGTTTTTCACTGTGCGTATATGCTGTGGTCTAACCACTATTCCCTGAATACAAATGAGAGGAGCTGCAAGAAAAATAGAAATGGGTTTTTGCTCATTACCAGCCGGTGGATTTTGCTGGATACAGTTTACAGCACCTTGCAAAAACAATTCCGCTGCTATCAGCTTTCAGCAAATTGATAAGAGAGGTGGAAAACATTCTCCTTGGGTATCCTTCTAAAACAAACATGGTTTGTGAAGTAACTCTTTGCAACAGTATGAACAAGTGTAGGCATGCCTCCCAGTCCAATGTACAAATCTATCAGGAATGAGGAAGATATTTTATGCAGTTAGATAATAAATGTGCCTTCTGGTGGTTTATCTTCAATCTGCCTCTGCGATCTCAAAGCAGTAGCTTTTGTTCATTGTTCCTTACGTTTCTTAATGTGAGGATACATTGTCCAAAATCACAGAAAGATAGTGATTCCTACATACTAGATGGAGATGTGTATGTCTAATGGCAAGAAGCTGGCGCCAGTTATTTCCTTTGATGAAAAAGAGATAAATCAGTCAGTGGTGTTCCGTCAGGGCAAACAAGGCGAGCAGTATTTGTCTAGTGAAATCTCAAAGTATAAATAATTAAAACCCACCAAAGTGAACGCTATCACTCACCTAAGTTACTGCCACCTTGTGGCCAGAATTGGCTATTGTCTCTGGAAGCAGTCTTAAGTCTGCTTAAATGAGCCATTGGAACTGTATAGCATTTTCATGGGTGTGTCACCTTAACAAAGAAGTCCCACTTTGAAGAGGGGTGGAAACTGCATGCTCATTGGCTACTGACTTGTGACTGAGAAATCATTAGCAATGCAGTTTCATACCACAGATAATCCTCTATTTTTAAATATAGTATGACCAAGGTTTTCAAAATAGATCTAATTTTTTATTCAATATGACCCACAATGAGTGACTGAACCCAGAAACTCCACAGCAAAGTATTTACACAGATCAAGAATTCTCATAGACTTCAAGCTGTTAACCCAGCAGCTTGTTCTGGTTATTTGAGCATGTGCACTGTGGATAAACCTTTGGTCTTTGATGGGACACGGATGGGAAACTAGTTTGCTAGACAAGCTGCTGGCTCTGCTTTCACTGCTGTGAGATCAGTTACGATATGCGCTTTGTAAACAGAGCTAACATTAGCAAGTAAATGAGCGCTCTGTGATTTATCATTGTAACAGATCAGTTTTCTCTTATTAACCACCCTGGCCAGCATGTGATGTAGAGCGAATGTATCAAGTTGCTAATATGCCACCTTAATTTTTAATTAATAGGCCTATTTTGAGCCTCCCCTGTAGATATTGACAGCTAATTATGTCAGACACAAAATTCCCGCAGCACTCATCATTGTCAGCTAATGGTAAATATTGTGATGATAATGAGCCAGGAAGTCAGGAAGGAGTCCAGAAAGGTGAAGATGTCCAGGAAGAGTGCTGCAAGATGCAGGAGGCTTTCAGAATACATAAACAAATAGAAGACAGGCAGCACATAATCATGAAATGTCATGTTTTAATCTGCTTCGGTCTGTCTTGGTAAACAGTGGAGGGGTCATCATCTCTGCTTGCCTTTCTGTAAAAGTCACTGGGAAAGATCTCATATGGAATCTGTATTCTGAGAGAAAGATACACATACAGAACAGAAAAAAAACAGATGTTAAGGTCTCCCCAAACTCTCTAGAGGTAATTACTCTCAGTTTCCAAGAAGCACTTCACAAGACAATGGAATGAACACAGTAATTAAAGTTATTTTGTGTTTCTCTTTGTCACTGAAATTCAACCAGAGTGGGTACTTCAAGGTGAAGATCCTCAGTGATTCTATCACTGACTCACCACCTGGAAACGAAAGCTGCCATGACGCCCATTTAAATTCACTTCATTAAAACATTCTGTCAGGTATTTTTATCGATCTCTCTGTTTCCAGGTTTTGAGTCATGTGCTTTTCTAAGACATTTTTATTACATAAAAAATCTGTCAGTGTCTCAGGTCTTTGCTTCTACCAAAGATGAGGTCATTTCTTGCAACTCATAAGGCACACACAAGATCAGATCACATGTTTACACATCCTCTCGTGGGAGGTAGACAAGATGAAATCACATGTTCACCCAACCCCCCCAAATGTCCCCTCTGACACACTGACTAGACAAGAGTCCTGTGCGACTTGGCTGACTTCGGCATCACTGCTTCGGCTCAGAGATTTTACTGCCAAGGACCTCAAGAAAGTGATGTCTTTAAAAATTCATTAAGCTGAGACTCTTCAAAGATTATGTAACACAGAGGAGACAAGTTATACTTTACTGTGATGTCTAAGCCCTTAAACTGGAATGCCAGCAGCACTGAAAAAGAGAGAATGGCAGTACAGTATCTCGTTTCATTTACAGTTAGTCTGTATGACTTTTTTTTCTTCTTCTTCTTTTTTTTTTTTTTTACATCTGAATGGGTTTACTTTTTGTCGTATTTATATAACACGCAGATAGATGGAAACTTTTCCCCAGCGGACTTGGTGTAGTTTTTCCTCTCTGCTTCGTTAGATACTGCTTTGACTGAACGTCTTCTGCTTCAATCCACTCATCCATGACGATACATAGCCCCAAGTATTATTTTTATTCTGAAAATGTTCCATTTTGACTGCAGCCTGGAAGTTCATACAGGGTTATTATTGCTGTTTATAAAACTCATATGAGTTTACTGGTAATTAATGTAGATGGCTCATCTGGGCCTTTTATTGTTTAATATTTATTTATATTTTCTATTTGGAGAAAAGACAACCCTCCTAAATTTTGTCAGGTTGGCTCATGACAGGAGGAAAAAGTGTTTATATCTTTTACTTAAAAGGCAAAGAGGCAGTACAACAGTGCAATCAACATCTTCATGGTAACAAACAAAACAGTCCCAGCATCATATTCAGATTACTAACTTCAGTTGCATATACATTATATTACATTACTGTGTTGTATTTATCAGTGCTATAAAGAAAACGTATGGCAGTTTAATCTAATACTACACTAGAATTTGGTAGTGGATTTAATTTTGTATCAATAATGCAAAGTATAAAGTAGGTAGTATTCAAAATATCTTTTTTCTTTTAAGTTGTGTACTAAGGTACTTTCATATTGTAAGAGCTTTAAAACCTGGCAAACATTCTACATCTGCAAATTGATGAAACTGTCAGTGTGAATTATCTGTCAAAACTTATCATATTTACACTGAATTTGAATTTGCAGCATCATGTCACCTACAGTGTGGTGACAAAAGGCACGATTTTGTTTACTTAGTATGAGGGTTGCCGCTTTTCTGCGTCACAGCTGCAGAAAGATTAAGAAAAGATTCGATTTTAGGCTGGCAGGAGAGCTGAACAGTGCTTGTTAGCCATGAACTGGTAAAACAAAATTCATGACTATTGTGGAATTAGGTGGTGAAAAAAAAATTGATGAAAGTATGAGGCGCTGGTTGTTACAGTAGGGGACTGGCGTGATGATGAGGTGACGCAGCAGCCTCACAGCAGGACCCATAGTTTCAGTCTCTTAGCAATCAACTGTCACAGTATTGTGGAGAATGCCAGCTACGTATATAGCAAACCAATTAGTGCAAAGCGGGTCTATACTGACGTGTGAGTAGCAGCATGCGTGACGTGCTCTTCGTGGAAAGGAAATAAAGTGCTGCACGGAAGTAATAAAAAAAAATAAGAGAAACCTTTTCTGAAGGAATAGGAAAGCCAGTAGCTACATGAAGGCTAAGAAATACAAAGTACTACTGCCCCAGAAAGGGCCGTTTCGGCTGCTCGGTGCTCATAGGTAAATGCAACCAAATGACAAGAGAGCTGCCATTTGTTTGCCAAATCCTCACACTAAAGAGAACCATTGCTCGATTGCTCGATGAAGCTTTTTAAGTCAGAGGGAACCTTGTGAATATTAACTAGGAGTGTTCCTTTTGTTTCCTGGAATAGACTCGCCGAGATAAAGTTCACAAAAAGTGCAGCACTGAGCAGCTTGTGCAAAGCTCTGAAAGACGTCAGCAGAAATGACAGCTCATTATTCAGCTGTGGGAGAGCTGTTAAACTCTTCTTCACAACTTCAATGGCTTTGTCTCATGTTTATGCTGAATCATTTTGACTGCCCAGGAATGGGATAAGGACTGAACTGGCAGCTAACAGATAAGCACATGTATGCATCATAGCTATAAATTAACATTTTAAATACATATACCCTTTAATATAGACTTTAGTTACTGCTTGAGTTGCCAGGTGGTAACCAGGTGAACCATTTCATTGGCAGAACCAAAAAAGAAAATGTAATTGACTTTGTTCATGTAATTGTCATTCCCTTCCATGCCTGATGTTTGCTGATTTTCCTCAGCTGTGAATGAGTAAATGAAAGCAGTCAGGCTGTATACTGAGATGAACATTATAATAAGGTGTTACCAAGATGTTTTTCAACAATAGGCCAAAACCACAGCAGACCGTACTGTTTATTATAAAATGAAAGCACCATAATCCTCTGGACTCTGCTGTTGGATACCCACACTTTTCTTCAGAATGTAAGGAGGTGATTCACTGCTGCGCTTCGGTATTTTGTTGTTATGTGTAACACAGCTTGCATGTGGTAGATTTCACTGGCTTACAGTCCTGTGAAAAGCATACACCCCATGATTCAGTAGCATGCAGAACCATATTTAGCAACAATAACTTGAAATAATGTTTTTTGGGGGGGGGGGGGAGGTTGTATGACATTATTAGTCTCTCACATCATGGTGTAGAAATTTGGCCCAATCAACCTAAAATGCTGGGACATGATTGTCATGCTGTTTTTTGTGCCATATGCCAGTTAAAAAGCACCACAGCATGAATGACTGGCATATATAATAAAAGTGAAGAACCTTCAAAAAGGGATGTAAAGAGTGGAAACTGTGAGTGGAACAATGCACAAGTAGCATACAGAATGATTCCATATTCTGGTGGTAGATTCTTCTAATACTAATAACATGAAATTTGTGCACACACTTTGCTGATGTCAGCCCTGCTGGTGTCAATCATTTGGGCTCATAACTTGGGAATGTGTTGAATAATGATATTGAAGAAAAGACTGACAGCTCACTGTCAATGTTAATGGCAGGAACATTTTCCACTTAACATATAAAACAGTGCAACGCTGATTTTATATACAAAGTTCTGCAGCTGCAGATCAGTGAGCGCATCAACGATCACACCTTTCCTTCCAGCAGGAAAAAGAAGGTTGTCTAAGCACAAGGCTTCCTGCAGCCTAATTTAACCCAGCAGTTCTTTTCCTGCCAGACTGTTTCCTGAGTTAATGAACCATTGCTTGCCTCTTACAATGGAAATGTGCAGCTGCAGAGAGCTCTCTTTGTGGGTTGCATTCAGCAAATCTGCTTTAATGCTCTTGAGTTTTTTTTTTATGTCATCTTCTTGAAATACATTAACTTTGACTTTAGCTAATCTATTTAGTGATCCAAACTTGAATAATATGAGCGTTGGTTGGTCATCAACACCTCAGTCACTCACCCCTGCTTTGTATCTCTTTGTCCCACACAGTGTTCAGCCTTCCAACCAGTGGGTGGAGCAGATACAGCTATGCTTCCTGCACAACAGGAAACAGAGATCAGGGCGAGAGAGATGGGAAGGGCTCAGAGGAGTTGATGGATGAGCTTGTTTTACCCCATTGCCTCAGCTTCCCTTGACAGGTGCCGTAAAGCCTTTAGTGGAATAATAAAAAGTGGCTTTTCTGTTAGACATTCAGTGTGGAAACCCTTTGCATAAAATTGTGTCTCTTAAACTTGTTATGCAACAAAACTGCAAAGTTGGGTTGAAGAGTACTCATGTCCACTCAGTTTTGCCAAATCCAAAATGACTGGCGACTGTGTGTGCTCCACTCCTAGCCCTGAGCTAATTATATTAACTGATTAATACAATTAGCATTGCTATTTTGAACAGATTACATAGATTTCAGTGTGAAAATCCCCCTGCCTCACATAAACAACAATTTCATAATTTTTCTCACAGCTAAATAAAAAGAAACTAATCGCTGAATTAATTTGCAGAAATTTGTTTTACACTTGCATTCGTGATAAGCTGAAAGGGAGTGCATGGAAATCTTATTCCTGATATGTTGCATCTATTTGGTTGTAACAGGATTAATGTTTGTGCAAATGTATCATAATCTGATAATATCTATTACCAGGAAGTATGTTTATTTTATTTATTTATTATTTATTTTATTAATGACATTTAGCATTTTTCACTCCTGATGGTGTGTGGAACTGGGATTTCTCTTTTAATAACAAAGCTGTAGTCAGTAAGAGCTTTATTTATTTTTCAGACTTCAAAGCTAACATCAGCCATTCACTGCAATCTGGCATTTGATAGCTTTAGCTTTGGAAAGCCAGAAGCTTTATGGCCAATAAAAAACATCCTTTACAGGAAGAATTGCACTGCTTACCTTTGTGATCAAGATTAAAACTCCCAAAGATAAAAACTAACAGATATACAAATTATTTTCTACCACCTGCTATTAAACGTCGTAATTTGTAAGATATTATAGACAGTTGTTGTTTTAGATTTTTTTTGTCTATTTATTGTATGTTTAATGTGTTTTTTTTGTGTGTGTGTGTTTTATTGTTTTTAATCACGCAATCTGTTTTGCAAAAAAAGGAAAACAGATTTTTATTTTTATTTTTTTTTTTCCCTAATACAAGTAAAAACAGCAGATATGGCCAATAGTTACCATTTACCTCTGTTAGATCATATCTATAAATAATAGTGCTAATTAATATCAACAAATGGGCGGAAAAACATTTTTATTTTGAGCAAATCTAAATGAAACAATGTTACAAAATATCACACATTTATGTCAGTATACACGACACATCAGCGCCACTGAACACATGACAGCCTATACAACACACACACCTCACAGCACTTCTTTTTGTTGCTACTGGCTGCAACCTGGAATAATGAAAGTACTTCGACAAAGAATCTTTCTTTCTCTCTCTCGCTCTACCTCTCTCTCACAGACACACACGTTATAATTGGTCAAGGTAAGAAAGTCAGACATATGCCATATGCAATGACATCTCACACTTACTTGAGGTTCTGCAGATGGTTGTTCTGCAGGTTGGACTGAAGGGACACCAGCGTCCTCTTCCTGAATCCTCACGATGGCTGCAGAAGCTGGGGCTCTTGGGATAAGTTGTCTTCTCTGGATTTGAGATCTCACCAATGCCTTGCTCAGCTCCTCGAGGAAGAGCCGTCTCCTCTGGTGCTTTCCTTTGTTCCAGTGTGGGTTTAGTGCTATCCAGATGACAACAGCATTGTACACTGATATGTCCAAAATGTTGAAAAATATCGCAAGTGACCAGCATAAGCTCCTCCTTTTGCAGGTGTAAATAGTTACCAGCTTGTCCATGCTCTCTACCCCTCCTTTTGTGGCATCATAATCCAGGATGATTTCTGGCTTTTGATGCTCCTGGACACTCAGTTTCCCATCTCTATGCAGTGTACCTTTGAGTAGAACATTTTGGCCTTAGCTTGGCATGTAGGACACCAAAGACGTGTCAACTGTTAATACATACTTGGAAGAGCTGATGGGCCTGTTCTTTGTTGTCAGCAGCTGAGAGGGGAGCTCTGGCCTGCTTCTCCGTACTGTCCCTACCATTGTCATCTTCCCCTTTAGGAACTCCTGTCCCAGCTTGTGTGAAGTAAAAAAGTTACTGCATGTGACGTTGTGTCCTCTGGGTACCTGCGTCATGTCCAGGACTCATTCCCTGGCCCCTATCTGGAGTTTCTCCATCTTGCTTCCCTGTATATACTTGCAAATTCCATGCATATGATGATGTGGCATCACAGGCAGCCCAGATCTTGATTCTGTATTTTGCAGGTTTAGATTGTATATACTGACTGAAAGGGCAACAGTCCCTAAATGGCACCGGCTGCTCACCAACAGTGACATTAGGGCCAGGGTTGTAAAACAGAAGGAGGCAGTGCACCCACTCATTCCACACTATCCTCATAGTAGCTAGCTTATCTTTCTGCCGCCAAGCTACTCTATCAACTTGGTTATCAAAGCGGATAACTTTAGAAATAATGTGAAAGCTTGCCAGAGACATTGCGGCATGGAACAGTTCTCTGCCAGTTTCTGCGTCCCACAGGGATTCTATGTATTCCCCTTTAGAGCTGAAATCTCCAGCAAGGATAAGAAGCTCAAAGTATCTGTGTTGGCCCTGGTTGCATCTTTGTCACACTGACAGCACTGTGACATGGCTCTTTCTTTGGGCAAGGAGACCATTCGATTTCACCATTTTTTGACATCCATATTTCTCCACTTGCTGTCGGCTGATGGGCTGGCTGCAGACTGACTGGTCCCATGATTGTCTGCTGAGGGGGCTCTGAGGCCGGCTGCTGACGGGCTTGTTTTGGAGCCAGCTCAAGGTCAATTTCATCTTCATCCTCAAACTCACTGTCAGACTGTGAATTGACAGAAATGTGATCTTCAAATTCTGAAAAATCATCCTCTTCATTATCTTACGGAACTTCTCTCTCTTTAAAAATCATCTCTAAAACTCTCTGAACTGAAAGTCTTTTCACCATCCTGATTGACTGTGATGCAGAACCATACAGGCAAAGCTATCTAATTGTTGTGTCCCAACCCCGGTTTGCAGAGTGTGAGAAAATATAGAATGGTTCCCACAAGACAGAGGGTAAAATGTGTGGGAATGTCTGAGCAGACAGGTTTCGGTGCTTGAAATGTAACAATGTTTCAGCCTTGTGGGTGAACATTAGGGGCAGATTAAAAAAAATAAAAATCTCACACACATGCACACTCACTAACTGCAGGCTATGTAAGAGGAGGGCAGAGTGAAGGGATACACTCCTCACTTTTACCTTTGGGCCCAGTAGGCCCAAATGCCACATGTGGAATATATATTTTATATGTTCTTCGTGGAAAATAAGCCAAAACTAAGGCATCTCAGGTTGAAATAAAACTAAATTTCATGAAATGGTTCCCACAGAACTGAACACATAAGCTTAAATCTGCGACCTGTTCAAACACATCAGTAGTTATTTGCCTGTTTCTGATCTGACAGTTAAACGTTTAAAGCTCAGTGATTGTTATGTTGTAACAGGATCAGGAGGCTGCTCTTCTCAGGCTTAATTCTGAACCACAATTACAGAAAATGCCCGGGCATGTCTCACATAAACTGTAAGAGCAAAATCCAGAATAAAGCAAGAATGAATACCTAATATACACGTTTGGTAGCTTTTATCTTTTGTCTTGATAATAACCTCTCCTTCACACTGTCAACTGCAGGTCTGAACTGATGAAGGATTTTGGCACAAGCTACAGATTGTTTAGTAAAGCAAACACGCCACGGTGTTTCCTGTAGCTTGATTATTCTTTTGAAAGCCTTTATCTTGTTCATACATGGTAATAGTTGCTCAATTGCATACCAACCATCCCAAAACTGACTCACCTGTTTATTGCAGGCACTGAAGTGAGAATTAAGGTGAGGTGTTTACCTGCAGTGTCCTGGCATTTCAGAGGTAAAATGTGTGCTTCATTGCTTTTACACTACCCCCCCCCCCAAAAAAAAACAGATCACTGGCAGTGCAACACTGCATTTTTTTCTGCAAATGAAGAAATAACATCAGTAAGCTAGAAGTGTTGCTTACACCCCAAGCTTCATGCAGAGGACAGTGTGATTTACCCTTGAATTTCACTGCACTCTCACAGGACCACAGACTGAAATGACTCTGTCACGGCGCGCTCTTTTGTGGGAATACAAAGCGAGAAGTCTCCATGTGAAGATGCACTTCAGTTATGTTACCATCAACCAAAAATCTCAAAATAAAGAGAAACTTGGGTCATACAGTGCATGCAGGCAGCTAGCTTTAATCTGATGGTAAAATGCATTTTCCTACCATCTGTGTTCAGCGGTAGGCACACAAGCAGCGCTTGAACTCAATGTCAAAGTATTGAATGTGTGGCGAGACAGTGGGGGGATTAAATGAGATGATTACTGATGGAATATGACGGTAAGTAAGAGCACTGAGGAGTTTGATTAATGGATTGCTCGACAACGCCACCCTGGGAATTT
>JAVDPK010002478.1:46317-57233 GCA_034780415.1 Cichlasoma orientale | reverse complement strand
TCTATCTATCTATCTATCTATCTATCTATCTATCTATCTATCTATCTATCTATCTATCTATCTATCTATCTAAATTAGCATAAATTAAAACAATCATGTATAAAGTCTTAACAACATTATCTCTAATACAGAAAGAACTGCTCAGATAATGAAGAAAAATACTTCCATGTCAAGACTGATGAAAGGCAGTGATGAAAATGATCATGCTAATATAATATGACTAATTTGAAAAGAGATACTGTGACAATGCCGTGTCAGTACAAAGACAGCTGGTGCTGTGCTGTGGTAACGACGGTGATCCCGATGATGTGACTAGTCCTATATTAACATTAGATGATTGTTAAGATGATGAACGAATATTGTTCCTTTGATCATTAAAACTGCTTAATGCTTATTTATGTGCTCATGAGCAGCTGTTAACATGCACGTGTCTGTCATGCCGTCTCCTTTTTTGATGCTGCTGAGAACGGGAACGTTTTCTTTTGAAAGTCATTTTCAGTTTCTTGATGTCTGTGCAAAGCCTCTATTAATGCTGGGGGTGAAGTCCAGACAAAGACGCTTGGAGTTACTGTCAGCTCCGCTGGAGCCTTGGTCCCTGCAGCCACACACAAACACTTTCATGCAGAAACACAACAACACAGACACTTTGTCAAGAATCATCATGTCCAACCACCAAGCAACACGAGCCACCGTTACCCCATGTGGCCATTATTTAACACTTTTGGCTAACATACATACACACAAGCACGGATACACAGTAGCATTCAGGCACACACATGCTCAAACACACGAATTCAGGCACACACATGCTCAAACACACGATTCATTCACAGATGCATCCTGTCACGCATTTACAGAATATCCTGCCTTTCCTTCTTTCTCTTGACCTTCAACACTGACATACACAGAACAGAAAGAACTGACATTACTGCACACCTACATTTAAGATGCTTCGTTCTTGGTGACTGATTTGTACTGTCCCCCCGAAATTTGCTCAATGTATGAACCTGTATTAATTTTGGGTGCAAGCAGCACACAGATCATAGGACTGCACAAATAAAAAACAAGCAGGTTAATGCAGCAATTTAACATTTTGAAAAGGGGCATTGCAAAATAAACACTTGAACACTTAAGGCTTAGTTGAAGCACATTTTGCTGCCAAATTTAATTATAGACTAGAGTAGTTTTGCACTCGCACAAACGCACACTGCCAGTCACTCCGACTCCCTTGGCCTAGCTGACTGCTCTGTCCTCTCATCTAGATGGACTAACATGTAATTACAACGAGTTAAGCTCCCAGAATCCTCCCTGGCTCTTCAGAGAGCTGGCAAAGATTGTGTTGCACTTTCCAATCTACAGACTGTCTATTAAAGGTCACACACTTTGTTCTCTGTCTCCTCTTCCTTTCTCGCTGTTCTTCTGTAGCACACTTTCTGCATACTAACAACATACAAGTCTGAAGACCGACCTTTACTGTAAGCAAAACCAAATAATATTTTTTTTCAATATAACATCTAAGCTTGTGTTTTTTTCCCATCGTATTGCCTGCCACTGCCACATAGTTGTTGTCCTTAACTGGGCCAGGGGCTTTCAGATGTGGTGAACTTTTTCCTGCTAACTGGAGTTCAGGGCAACAAATGCCTCTGTGTTGTCCAACCAGCTGCTCTCCACTTTTTAATGAGGACCCATGTAGCTCAGTAAACAGAGGTAGCAGCCAGATGATGAGTTGAGAGTATACAAAGGAGACTCTTTTCCTCGAGTGCGTAGGTAAACAGGATGGGAAATGGGATTGGATAGTGGCTACGTCAGGCACAGTGAGAGAAAAATATTTGTGAACCAAAGCTGACCCTCAGTCAAAAAAAACAATGACTTACAATAGCATGTCAAATTTACACCGCTCTCCACAGTTCAAATTTAAAATTTAAGCACTACTGTGTTTTAACTATCAGGGATCAAATGATTTGGGCTGCTGCAATCGGTGAGTGCTGGACTGAATATGGAGATGAAAGACCTCGCCACATATGATGCAACCTGTATGTAAGAGCATCTTGACGCATCAAGATTTATATGTCTCTTCCCTATGACAACAAAAAAATGTTTAACCTCTTGTGCTGGCTCCCAACTCATTACAAAGGTGATACAATATGTCATGCACGGGGCTAGAATAATTAAATTTGCATGCTGCAAACAAAATGAAATCACTCTGTGGTAAGGAAACATCACAGTTGCAACCCATGAATAAGCATGATAGATTGCAGAGAGTAGAACAATAACTGACAAAATAAAAATAACCACATTTCAGTGTTGGATGCCGAGAACATTGCATACCACCCCTCTCGTTCACTCTTTTTTCAGTCTTTCAGATGACTCAGAGCACACTGGATGCCTGAAGTGGTGTTAACAGATAATAGCAAGAACAATGGATGTTAATTAAGCTTTACTTCAGCTGCTGGTGATTTCATTGAAAAATAGTACATATAATTGGAGATGGGCTTTTGTTGTTTGTTTTTTATTGTAATACATATCACACAAATATCACAAATACCTATGAAGTAGAAAAGAAAATTCACACCATGAGATAACATGTATGCATCCATGCATCCATGCATCCATGCATCCATCCATCCATCCATCCATCCATCCATCCATCCATCCATCCATCCACTTCATCTGAAGTCAGGTCTCGGTGGCAGTAGGCTAACAGGGTATTCCAGACGTCCTTCTCTCCAGCCACATTTTCCAGTTCGTCCTGCTGATCCCAAGGCATTCCCAGGCCAGATGAGATATACAGTACTGTGCAATAGTCTTGGGCCGAGGGACGCCCCAAGACTATTGCACAGTACTGTATAATCTATCCAGCAGGTTCTGGATCTACCCTGGGGTCTCCTCACAGCTGAGTCGGAAAACCTCTAAAGGCAGGCGCCCAGGAGGCATCCTAATCGCCCGAACCACCTCAACTGGCTCCATTTGACATTCTGCCCGACAGTTTATTCATAATTCATACGATAAAATGTGCTATTTGTCTAACAGAAGTCAACAGGCTGCACTTAGAGGCACAGTGGTGTTTTGAGGCAAGTGCTAACATATCAAACTGAGAATCTGACAAATTAAATGTTAGTATCGTAACACATGCCATTGGCTAAAAGCTCAGTTTCAGAAGGGGTGGAAACTGGCACCATGCTAACCTAGAAAAGTTTTCTAATGTGTTGCACAAGGGTGCATTTTAAACAAAACAGTGATCTCTTGCTAAGCCTAACCAAGTGGTATCGGTGCCTAAACCTAACCAAACTTCCTCAGCCGCTCCAGTCTGCTGTTTGAAAGTTGGGTGTGTTTTTGCTACTACCGACCAGCCCAAATGCTTATGAGGATTTTCTGATTCCTTTAAACTTGATTCATTCCTATGTCAACACATGGGTCATTTCAGATAGTATGTGAATGTTTGGTTGGAGGATTTATTACCAGGCAAATGGGTCACAATTTATCCAGAGATAGAAAAGGTCTTAATCTAACTTCATGGTAAGTCATCCAGTAATTTATCTGAGTTACTGTTGCCTTCCTATCAGACCAAAGCAGTCTGGCCGTTCTCCTCTAACCTCTGACAAAACAAGACATTTTAACCCAAAGAACTGCCGCTCACTGAGATTTACTTATCTACACTCATTGGCCACTTTGTTAGGTACACTGTGTTAGCACCTCCTTTTGCCTTCAGAGCTGCCTGAATTCTTCATGGCATTGATTCAAAAAGGTGCTGAAAATACTCAAAGATTTTGGTTCATGTTGACATGACAGCATCACACAGTTTGATGCCGATTTGTCAGCTGCACATCCCATGAAGAAAATCTCCGGATCAACCACATGCCAGAGGTGTTCTATTGGATTGAGATTTGGTGACTGTGACAATTTGGTGACAGTTTGAGGTGATTTGAGCTTTGTGACATCGTGTGTTAATCAGATCAGCCCATCTGGCACCAACAGCCATGCCACTTTCAAAGTCACTTCACCTTTATTCCCCATTCTGGTACTTGGTTTGAACTTCAGCAGGTCGGCTTAACCATGTCTATATGCCTAAGTGCACTGAGTTAATCCCATATGACTGGCTGATTAGATACTTGTGTTAAAGAGCAGTTGAACAGGTGTACCAAACAGTAGCCAGTGAGTGTATAACACAGTTGTTATACTATGGCATTCTAGACTGCAGCAGTGGAAGGATGGACTGGATGACTGACATTGCTTTCCTTTGAGACGTGCTTCTAGCAAGCACACTAAAAATGTACAGCTTTCCTATCTTAGCATGGACACCAGGCCATCTGGTTTTCTGTGCTTTCTCATAGAAACTGACTTTGAAGTTAATTATTTCTGATGTCATGACAGCTTCAAGTGATGGCAGTGCCTTAATCACAGGCTGTCATATTATCCTGCAGGTACCAGAGGGACTTTCCTGAGGGAGGGGTCATATTTATTCCTTTCACTGTTTGTTTCACATTATTGTTTCACTCTTGCAGCTGCACACATCGAGAGCCAAGGCCTATAAAGTCCTCCCCTTCCTCTCCTCCCTCCCCCCTTACAATGCCCAGCCCCCATCCTGTGTGTTCAAAACATCCCTAGAAGACCTTTGCTTGCAGAAGTTACCTCATCCATTATTTCCGGGCTTAGTAATTTAGCTCTAAACACTGACACAGATGACCTCAACCTTTGACTGTATTTTGTAAACAGCCAGAGGGTAACTCCTCAGTGTTTGTTGATAGAAAACGCTGAATCAGATTAATATCACAACATATGAATTCATTCCACTTAAGCACTGAACATAAGATTTGGATTTAGATTAGCTGTTTGCATTTCGATATTCAGAAATAGCTCTCATGAGAAAAACAAATTCCAGTGAGAAAGCTCTTTCCACAAATCATCATCCTGCTTTGATTTAGGCCGTCTTGACTGTGGAAGTACATGAGAGCACTAAGTTTGACGGAAGGATTCATAATATAGCAACTCTCTCTTTATAACATTTTCAGTAGCAATGCTTAGGAACTGACTGAAATGGTACTTAACATAACTAAACATACAGTTTGTAAAATTGGCAACCTTCAGTTTGCAGATGGGCCCTTGTGCGGGATTTTTTATGCTCTCCATGTCAAAAACAATTTGCAAAGTGTGAGTTTCCTAAAGGGGTAAATGTCAGTCTGGGTGATATTTGGGATTATTATATAAAGGACTGTCTACCCATGTGCTTCAAATGCCATGTGTAGCCACTGGGCTGTTGGTGAAGATACAGCAAAATGTACGTTAACTGCTCCTTAGACTAGAATATGTGAGTTCTACTTCTTCACATTGTGTGTATATATATATTTGTTTGTTTTTGTTTTTTTGCCTTTGAAAATCTAATTGTTTCTTTGAACTATCAGTGGGGCAACAGGAAGCTGATATCTTATCTTACTGTTTTGGATAGCCAAAAATGGATCATTTCCCTTAGCAACAAAATATTCTTAATTGAGCAGTGCCCCACCTAGCTCATATAAGCTCTCACTGGGAATGATAGCATGGCTTGAAGAGGAAGTACAAGAATAACAACAAAACACAACAGACATTTAGTAAACAATTTCTGTTATTATACTGAAGAATGTTTTGGCAATAATAAACTAAAAATATAAATCCAGCTGACTTCCAGCACTTCACAACTTCCTGTACGCTTTAAATCCTCTTTAAAGTTCTAATGATAATTGTGGTGCTGTGCTTGAAATAGTTCTGGTGGTTCGAACCATTTCCATTTCAGATTAAATAATCAGTAGGTTATTGCCAAGCAGGAAAATCAGGGCTAATAAACAAAGCCAACAAAGCTGAACTGAAGTTTCTTTAATGGCCAGATGAGGGTGACTTCAAAAGTAAGTCAGTCCCCACTGACTCCCATGTTGAAATACCATATTACCATACCATAAAATACCATATACCACACTGGCTATAAAGCGAGCAACTTAGAGAGGCAGAGTTACTCAGAAGAGAAGATGGGAAGAGGTTCACCAGTCTGCAAAAAAAAAAAAAAAAAAATTGTGAACCAATTTCAGAATAATGTCCCCACAATGTAAAATTGCAATGACATTGAATATCTCATCACCTACGATACAAAATATCATCAAAAGATTGATAGAATCTGTAAAAGTCTTGCTAGTGTTAATAATTCTCTAAACATTCATCCAAATATTGTAACTGTTGCCTACAAAAACAAACAAAAAAACAAAAATATGGCAGCAGCTCAGATGGTAACATTGAGGCTACAAAATGTGAAGTCCAAAAGCAATGGGTGACGTTATGATGGCTGTGTCCATCTGTTATATACAGTCTATGTTCATTGCATCAGAATCTGTGTGGGGGGGGGGGGGTTTCATTGTAACTAAAAATAGAATACACAAGTGGGAAAACTTTTTTCTTAATTTAAAACAGGAAAATAAATGGAATTGGAATCTTCTTTATCTATAGAATAGTTGAATTATGCGTAGAACATGGAGTCATTTCTGATTAAGTTTATAATTTTATAACAGGTGCTTAAATATTTTTGCAGCCTCAAGAATGTCACACCACTGGTTGTAACTGTGCCAGTTGAATGACACACAGGTCATGCAATCCTAAAATAACCCTCCCTTCACCTATTCAACGGCAGAATATGCAAGACTTGAAACAGGCAGAAAGGTTATCAGAGGTCATTTAATTAGAGAAGTATTTAGCTGCACAACTCTATCCACCAAATTAAATGTTTTTTTCATGTATATCGTATGACATGCGTTACTTTGATGATATTTACTTTTGCATTGCTGTGACCTGCTGGATGAGCACATTCAACATCCTGCTTGCAAGTTGAGATTTTAAGAAGTCTGCACTCTCTGCGATCACATTCAGCTGAAACTGGTAATGACATAAATTCTGGCTTACTACACAGCCACACACAGGTGGGTGAAAACTACGTATTCACACATAAGGATGGTTGTGCAAGCAGAGGCACATTCACAGGGACATTCCTACACATGTGTGAAAAATCAGCATAAGCCTTTCGGGGGATACAAAGTAACATTTTAAATATGCCAGAAACGTAGACAAGTAGCTTTAGAGAAATAGGGGAATGTGGGCACACATTCATTTTCTTGACTTCAAGGCTTTTTGAAAGACTCAAATGCCTTTTCAGTGGTACCCTAAGCTGAAAGCACCCAGCATTAATCTATAATTACTCTGAACTAAAATGGGCTGGCCATGGGCACCAGGTGTTTTACAGCATCTAGGGATTCTGATACTGCTTGATCTGAGTGGTGCCAACTTTGTCCACACCTTTCATGGTCAGCTGTCTGAACTTTGAAGTTGAGGTGAACGCACCCCTGCTAGGAGGAAGTTCCCTAGCTCACGCCTATTCGCCCTTTGGGAGAGTCTTCCTCTGAACCTGATACGAGGGAGGCTTCACCAACCTGTGTGCTCACGGAATCCCAGCGATGATTCACTAACCTTGCTTGGTCTCAAGCATGTGTCCTCTTTTCTTTTCGCCCGTTCCGACTTTTCACTCCTCCTCCTCTTTCCCTTTAGTCAGAAAGCCTTTCTTTCTTTTTTCAGTGAGTCACAAGCAAATCCACAGATATAGATGGCCTGTGTGGGCAGATGGTGCCCCACGTGCTCGACTGCTGTTATTGCAACTCTGAGGCTCATCCAGCCATCTTTAGAGACTATGAAAAAGACAGCTCCCCCACATTGTCCTCATTTTCACTGAAATATGCTTCATATGAATTGTCTGTGATGTGAAGTTTTGCTGTTCTCCTAGAGTGTCAATAAACCAGTTATTGCTTTCCAGAATGAATCACCGCATGCCAATGTAGAGATTTAATTCCTTAAACAGCATATCATGATCCCTGGACCACTACAGCTTAGTGATACATCATAAAATCCAGGCTATGTTGCATAAGCCTGCAGGAGAACTTCATAACACATCAAAAGAGGAGTTGCTTTTGTTTTAATAATTTTGGCTTTCCTTTACTGAGTAATCAGCCCCTTGCACACAAAGCACATCTATGAATGCCCACAAAAAATGCACAGGCACACACCCATAATTAACACAGATGGGATCAGGGCTTAAGATGTGAAACAATGCGTTACTTAATATTTCACACCCGATCTAGTCCGACTAGGTCAAGGGTCTAAAGTGAGGAAAGGGTGGAACCCTCAGAGTGGAAGAGGTGTGAGTGGCATCCTCCTACAAAGGAAACACATGGATGGTGCTGAAGAGGAAGCAAGATTCTCCAGAGGGTAAAACAAAGGATATAGAGAGGAAGTCCAATTAATTATTGGAATGTGAGCGATCCATTTAAATTCTTGAAGTCAGCAAGAATCTTAAGCACTATATTTCTTTTATGATGGATGCATTTGAAGAATACCTTGAGAAATATCCTTACTCAGATACAAAAGAGAAATATGAAGAACACTTGAAAAGTAATTTGATTTCATTAGTCACCATTGTTGCTCATCACCCAATGGTGCCAGTGACGGCTGGTTAATTTTCTACTTGTACTCAAATGTACTTATCCATTATGTTCTTTGATAAAGAAAAGGCAGAGTTTAAATATTTATCTGTATCTTGTTTTTTTTTTTAAGTCGTGATGGTTTATCTTTAATAGCCGGATTTTAATTTGTCACCTTTTGAAAACACTGATGTGGGCAGAGGGCACTCTGGGAGTGGAATAAATGTTCTAATAAATGCTTCCACCACACAAGCCACTGCTGAGCTTTTACATAAAGTTCCATTTTCTTTTCTTTACATATGCCGTACATCATATGTCATATTGCAAGCCTGCAGAAAAATTCAGTTCTAAATTTATTTTATACAGTTTTTTTCTTAGACCATGAGTAATCATGCATGTTATTCAAGGACAGAATAATGCCAGTGTTAATTAACATCAAACCTCCTACTTAAATTTTGAAAGGGGACCTTTAAAATTATATAAAATGTCTCATGCATCTCTTGTTTCATGGGTTCCCTCCAAACCTTTAATTCTCCTCCCACATTCCAAATCAGATGGACTGTAGTCTAAAATTTTCCCTTTAGGTATATGATAGGATGTTAAGCCTGATGGATTAGGAAGATGTCCAGGGTATTTTCCTGCCACCCACCCAATGCATTTGCTGATAAGCTCAAGTCCCCTGTGACCTTGGGAAAAGTGAGGACCAATATCAGGGCAAATATTAATCCAGTCATGAGAAGTGGTGTTAGATTTTTAGTGTTGGAGTAGAGAGCTGTTACTCTAATTTAACTATAAGGAAGTTATTTCTTTAAAAGCTGGTGTTCATACACAGAGTTCAGTGTCTTACTCTGTGAACAACAAAATACAGTGTTGATTTCACAGGATCTCGTTAGTGTTACTTTGAGCATTCTTTGCTGTTTGGACCAATATTCTCACTACCATGGTTGTCTGTCTCTATGTGTTAGCCCTGCGTTAGTCTGGCAACCTGTCCAGGGTGTACCCCGCCTTTCACCCAGTGACAGCTGGGATAAGCTCAGACCCTTCTGCAATGGATGGATGGATGGATGGATGGATGGATGGATGGATGGATGGATGGCTGGATGGATGGATGGATGGATTGTCACATTCAACTCCCAGCTCTTTGCAATGCAATTTTGCTTGAACTACAAACTTTTTCTGCAGTGGCACTGGCATTCAGGATCCTACAATGCCAAGCTTAAAAATAAGTAATTAACAAGTTACATCTTACAAACGGCATAACTTTAATGTCAGAATCGTGGTTTGGTGTTAAAAATAACTGATGATGGTGTTAACTTTTGATAAAACACACTCATCTTGCATAAGGTCACCCCTGACCTGTGTTGACAAGTGTTACATTTCAGTTTTTAAGGGAGCTTCTGCAACTCTCACAGTGCAAAGTATCTGGCACATTTTTAAAAGTGTCGGATTATCTCAATATAAACACTTTAAAAGTGGTGAATTTAACTTTGTTTGGTGCTGAATGAACAGTGCTGACATTTCTATCTGATTTTTGCTCTCGCATGAGTGACGATATGAAACAGATTGGCAGGTGGATGCAGAATCAAGCATTCTGTCTCCTCAAGCGTCCAATACCTGCATTTGGACTTTTGCCTCTAAAGCCAAAAACATGCATTTATGCCTGTGAAAGCTCTTCATCAGCATCAAATAATGTATGTGACTTTGATGTGCTGAATGCAATCACAAGTCCCGTGAGTGCTTGCAAAGTGTATGGTTAAAGCACTGGAAGACAAAAAGGGTTATCAGAGTCATTGCAGATGAGATGCATGAACAATTGTGTGATGTAATTGTTGATGCCAAATTAATGTCAACATCCATTCTCCAGGAACCTTTTCAGCATGAAGACTTTGGGGCATCAGCTTCTCAGTAAGAACAAGGTCATTAGGTGTTTTCCCACAATTGTAAAATTGCTTCCATGCATCAAAGTTTCATTTACACTTTCACATTCTGAGAAATACAAAACACAAAAGTAATGATTCTGAGAATCTGTTGCCAGATAAAGTGGGGATTTGGGTAAAGATCCTATAAACAATTGAATACAATAATGTGTTTTATTTTACACTAATGTTATATTACTCTAACTGCTAATGTTCCTAGTGTTGGAGCTGGTTCGGAATTACCTGTGTGTTGCAATATTTTTACAAGAAGGTTTTGCACACGTAGCACTTACGTACAAGAAGCGATGTTGTCCTGAAAAGAAAAGCATACATGCGTTTGGCCTCATCCCATCATTCCTGGGGGTCATCTTCACATCTGAGAAGGGCATCCTGAGCACAGGCTGAGGGGAAGCACAAAGGAAGGGGATGTGTGTTTACTGTTGTGTTTTAGTGTGTGTGTGTGTGTGTGTGTGTGTGTGTGTGTGTGTGTGTGTGTGTGTGTGTGTGTGTGTGTGTG
>JAVDPK010002478.1:18849-46217 GCA_034780415.1 Cichlasoma orientale | reverse complement strand
CCTCATTAATAAAGAATATATGAAAGTCACTTTGCCAAGAAGTGATTGCAGCTTCTAACTGTGACAGGAGTGTTGCTTCTTGCTCACAGTGATGTAATATCATTCATGAGAGAAATGTTTGACATGTTTCACTGATTTGAAGCCAAAAATTAATCTACAGCTATTTAAAAACAATAGCATGTTATGCTCCAAATGAAGAAAAAACTTAAATTGATGTTAAATATATGAAAATGAATTACTGCAAATGATGATTAAGCATCATTGAAATATGAGAAATGAACATGAGAAAAATTAATAAATTACGACTTAAAAGTGTGGCTCATTGGGCCACACATTATGAACGATGCTTGTCCTACAACTCATGTCACATCTCAATAAAAGTTCAAATCTAGAATGATAGTTAAACAATACAATACAAACATCCATCCATTCATTTTCTTCCGCTTATTCCGGGCCGGGTCGCGGGGCCACCGCCTAATCATTGAAGCACAGACCTACCTCTCCCCAGCCTCCTCCTCCAGCTTACGCCCGATTCAGACTTTGGCGCTGGGTCTTTGTAGAGCTACGACGTAACCTGCGTAAGTTGCCAGCGTTAAAGCTTGTGCAGGTGCATTGTGGGTGTTAATTACCTTTTGGTCATGTCCCGGTGTTGTACATGTGGTGCTGGCTGAAAAAAACACAAAATGCTGGGACTTTCTTCTCTCCTGAGTCCTACTCTTTGCTATGGTCAAATTTTTTTTTAAGGCGCAAACACATTTGTCCCTCTCGTTTTTTCACTTCTTTGTGCAAACTTGGGGAAAGTAGCTGGAAATGAAGGTGTTTCTTGGGATGTGCACATCAGGTGTAAAACTTCAAAAATAACTAACAGTATTAGACCTAATAAAAATATCAGGCCAAGATTAACAGAGTTAAGGCATTTTTCTATAACAATGTCAGGGCTGCAGCTCTATCTGGTGGCAGATGGCTGCGTAACATTTAGGACAACCATTTACTGCACTGGGTATCAATTTAAAAACCTAACAATTAGGCTAACCGACTAGTATGTCTGGTCTCGACAAATGACCATAGCGATGATTAGTTGACTAGTCACGCACGTCCTTAGTCTTAAGATATGTGGATGTAAGTGAAGGATGCCATCGTTAGATTGTAAAAAAATAAATAAAAATACCTGCCAAAATACCGAAATCAACAATCTGAGGAGGAAAATACTGCTGCTCAGCAACACCAAAAGACCACAGAAGACAACTAAAGTGGATGATCAAAAATTACTTTTTTTACAAAAAAAATTGGATGATGACCCAAATCAAAATGCAAAATCAACCCAAGAGTGTCTCAAGGCAAAGAAATGGGATATGGGAATGGCCAAGTCAGTCACCTGATCTCAAACAAACACAGCATGCTTTCCATTATGGCCACCACATTGGTTGTGTTGCGAAACAACTGTGATGCCACCACAGCCATGTCACTGTGTATACCGGCACTGAGGGAGCACCATACTCTCTCCAGTAGCCTCCTGAACAATATGTATCGCCACTCAGGAAAAGGAAAAAACCCCCAAAAAACTCTGCAGTGCAGTAAAGCAGTAAAGGCATCTTAAGAGAGGAAACACTGCATTTAGTGATTTCCAGGGGTTATAGACTTGAGGTGTACTTCTGACATCTTCAATCCTTATAGTTAAAGTTGTCTTAATTTGTCCAATAATTTTTGAACCTCTGGAATATGGGAGACTGTATAAAAATGCCAGTAATTTCTCAACAGTTGATGGAAAATGTTAGTAAAAAATCGAGAGCCTGAGTTTGGGATGATGGAGTTGGGCCAGTTTTGTTGATGGGGCATGTCTTGGTTTAGACATGGTCTGTGGTTACCTTTGCACAACAGTTTTAAGTGTATTTGTGGTTTCAATGCAGAAAAATCACCTCCATGGTCTGAAGAGGAATGCAAGAACTTTGAACATGCTCTTCAGATGTATGACAAGAATTTTCACCTCATACAGAAACACAAAGTGAGTTTTTCATGTTTTCTTTCACAAGTGCATACATAAAAAATTTATACAAAACAAAGTTTCTCAACTCTTTCACTGACATTTGTTTTTCTCAGGTCACAACAAGAACGGTAGCAGAATGTGTGGCGTTTTATTACATGTGGAAGAAGTCAGAGCGCTTTGACTTCTTTGTGCAGCAGAATCGGTTTGGGAAGAAAAAGTACAGCAGCTATCCTGGTGTGACGTAAGTGGTGCCAAAAAACTGCCAGTGTCTGTTTTCATTGCTTCAATAAAAAAACATTTTTTTGGGGGGGGGGGGGGGTCACATCGAATAAACAAACCCAGTGACATTTTTTTTCAGTGACCTGATGGACAGGCTGGTGGATGAAGCAGAGGGGTTAGCGGTGGACAGTTCCTCCTCTGTGTGTTCAGGTGCAGGTGGAGGTGGAAGGCTGGAGACGACCACAGAACAACAGCTTAGCCTGCTCAACTCCATCACTGCCAGTGACCTCACAGGTTAGTTATGGGGCTTAGTTGTGCAGTGATTGGAAAAACCTAAAGAACTGTTGTTCACTGTTAACTGTTTTGTGTCTTTGCAGCTTTGAGCAACACTGTAGCCACAGTATGCAGCCCTGCAGAGGTCAGCTGCCTGGACTCCTACAGCTTTCCTCCATTGGAAAGTCTCCATCGAAGTTCCCTGAACCACGAGGAATCTCTTGGGTTCCCTTCTAATGGTGCTGAACCTGATTGCCTCAACATGCTTGAGGCTGGCTTCTACCACTCAGAGCTGGGGGGCGTGTGCGTCAATAAGGACTGTGAGCGGCCCTCCAAGAGACTCAAGATGGCGCTGCCTGATTCCTTTATCAATGACGTGTCTGTGGGTAACCTTGGAGTGGACTTTGACGCCCGACGGACAACAACGCATCACCACCGAATCACTGGCGCCAAAATGGCAGTATCTGTCACAGACTTTGGGAGCTTGGCTGGGAGCGGAGAGCCCAATGGGTTTCTGGGAGCACATGCACGGCACCACACACAGCACACTGCAGCACTTCAGTCAGAGTGATCTTCCTCATCTTCTTCCCTGTTCTTCCCTTTTAAGACCCATTTTTTCCTGCTTGTACATAAGACTGACCTCACTGGAAAATTCAATTTGTTTAAATTTATTATATATATATATATATATATATATCTTTATATATATGTATATGACTATACTTTTTGTTTTCATTTTTTTTGTGTAATATGACATCAGTGATGTCTATCATATAGAACTAAAATCTTGATTTCTCTCAAGAGTTTATATAGCCATTTATTTTATTTTTGTTTTGCGGTCTTGAGATGTGTAACGTCCATGTACAGCAGGGCCCAGAGGCTGCAGTAGGAGAGTTGTGTATCTTCCTCCTTCACATCTACACCCACCATCTTCAGAGCTACAGTACCTGCCATTCTTTTAGCTGCCAAAAAATTTAATTTCCCACCTCTAGTGTTAGCATTTAGTTGCCTGTCTTTGTTGTTTGAAGTGGTACTTTTTTTTTTTTCTTTTGTGTTTTGTTTACAGGTACTTTTCAGTCACCAAATTGTGCAAATGGTTTTTTGATCCCAGATCTACCTGGGGTACATACTGTACGAAGAGCAACACTAGCATGGAGATTAACTTGGAAACCAGGAAGTGTCGTGGCTTTAGCTGCTAAGGTCATTTTATTTGGGTTTCTTCTTTTTATGTTCTCCTGTGCTTGTAGTTTGTCTGCTTGTTTACTTTTATTCAAAGTGGCCAATGCTGGAGACTTTTTTTTTTTTAAACTTCCCGTGTAATCAAACCCAAATGAATGGCCTTGAGTTTTTTTCTTTTACATTTTAAAAGTGATTGAAAAATACCTGAGCAAGTTAATATACTGGGAGTCACCTTGTTTTACTGTTGAGTGTATATATATATATATATATAAATATATTTTTAAATCCTGCTACTTTCTAGAATATCAACGAACCATAACAGCAATATTGCAATGCAAAGATTTTTGGTTGGGTTAATAGCCATTTAAACCTCGACACAGTAAAGTATGTATTTATTGCATATACTTTTATCTTTCGGAAGTTTCATCTAATCCTTTCAGTTCATACGTTCACTCATGCTACTTTTAGGCAAGTTAAGCTGTGTGTCCTAGTTAAGTAACTATGTTCCTAAATCAAGTAGCGCCATTTTTCTGACCTGCTAGCAGTATTATATCTTTAAAGCTTCTCTGAGTTTGTATTGAACCTCTGCCTAGCCTGTACTGCCTAGTTATGCCTTTTTGAAATCTGGTTGATGATATTTTGGAGCCTAGTAGCAGAAATGGAGCTGTTTTCGCTTGACTTAAGTCCATAATTGTGAATTGTCAAACGTTTAGCAGGTCAGTGTCGGTTGATTGGATGCAGTAGTAGTGTTTACTTAATTTATCTATGCATTGTGCTATGAATATTTAGTTTGTTTCAGGGGTACATCATATTTGTTATGTCCATTCATGCCTAATAATTCTTAAGTTTAATCAAGTAGTTCAGTTTTAAAGCCCAGCATCAGAGAGGATAACATTGCATCACATTGCATTTCATGTAAATAATTAGCAAATAGCCTTTAAAAAGTCTATTAACTGACCTCTTACACTTGTGAATCTGTGTTGATACAAAGGTTTTAATTTCATTCCTTGTCAGAAAGGCAATAATTTGTAGATATGTACAGATATTTTGGGTTTTGCATTTTACTGGTTGACTTGGTGTTTTTGTTTGTTTGAAAAGTCACCCAGACACCAGGACACGGCTGAAACCACGCATGCCAGCTGCGCCCTGTTTCAAGTGTACCACTGAAAACGGCTTTACCTGAAGACGTATTGATATTACTCAATGTTGCAATTTTTGCATTCAAAACTTGCAGCCATGTGTAAAAGACACTCATCTTTCTTTCCTTAAAAAGATTTTTACGTCGTCGTCTATATTTGTCTTGATGGTAAAGGGATGGCTGCTGCTGTAAGTTTGTGGAGAGCTAGTTTCTCTTTTAATGCAATGTGCATAATGCAGTAGGTCCTCCAAGCTCTTCTAGCTTTAGCAGTGCAGTGATATTTATTTCACCTGTGGTTTGTACAAAGACTCAGAAAAACTGTCAGAATGTAAAGGCCATTCAGTAGTAGAAGTAGGTTTTTCATCACCCTGTGAACTCTCGAAAATGTGATATTTTATTGATATCTCTGGTATGAGACTTGTGTGTGCAAGCAAGCACTAAACAAATTTATTTTATATTTTGTATTGTGTTTTGAAGTTTTAAAAAAAAAAAAGGAAAAAAATATAGTTGTGGTTTTGAAGGAGAAAAAAAGTCCTTTGATGAAAATAAAAACACCTTTGTGAATAAAAACCTACAAAACTTAAAAATGTATATCCAGAAATATAGACAATCAAACTTCACTATGAGAAATGTTCAAGAAGCTATCTTTATTGTTTATAAAAATTGTACATAAACATTGTTTTTTTTTCTTTTGTTAAACATTATTTTGTATTTTATGTTGTACTTTAATACCTTGTGTACAGATCCAGAAATAAAGCTCTGGAAAAAGTTCAGAGATAATTGCATGCTCTTTATCATTACATTTATAAAGTACAGTTACATTTGAGTTGTACTTTAACACTGGAGGCTTAAACTCCTTGTGATCATTTATAAAATCTTCAACTTGTAAATATTTTCAATAATTTGTTTTACCTGAGGGCTCAAAAGTATTGTGTAATGCTCCCCCAACATTTTTTAAACTGACAAAATCTCAGCTCAAGTTCTGCTTGCCTGCTTTTTCCATCTGAATAACAGTCTTAATGCCTCCACAGGTTAGTAGAAAAAAAAAAAAACGTATTCCCTGACTGGTTGACAAATGGTTGCCGACTGTTGCTAGGTGAAATCAGTCACAGAGGAGGTACTCCACCAAAAACAACCTTGCAATTGCTTTGGTCTCTAGCAGATTTATGCAGTTGCCCCTAGTTTACATGGAAGAGGGCAAATGTCTGTAAACACTCAACTATTTCTTAAGTGGTAGTCAAAATTCAAAGTGATGCAAACCAGAAACGGAAATCATTTGCCTTCAAAGTAAAAGCTACCCAACATACACAAAGGGTGCAACTTACTTTGAAGGAAAAGGTCACACTAGGGAAAACTGGCTGGAGAATGTGGAACGACCAAAATTATTGGGAATGTGTGCAATGAGCTTGCAGTCTTTTTACTTTTGAAATGGTTGCTAATCACTCCCTGTCAGTTGCCATCTTCAAAGCAGCTTTAGTGCATCAGTGAGATGAAGTCAGTCTACTATCAGTTGGCAAATGAATGGGATCAAATTGGCAATTTATATGCCATTTGTGAGTTATATGGCAATGAACTGTGATACACTGGCAAAATTGCAAATCTAGTCCCATCTACAGACAGAAATTCTTCCACAAATAGAGACATACTTGCTGCAGGACAGTGATTTAACTGCAAAATGATATAGCCACTCAGCAACTTTGCTTTTACATAGGAATATAACCAGAAGACTAAAGCAAAGTAATCAAGCTTGAGCTGAAGCAGCAGCCAACATGTGTTACAAGTCATAAAAATCGAAACAATATTATACAGTGGGAATGGGAATAATGTTTAAATAGTGATAATGTAGAACATGCAAACAAGTGGACCTTGAGCTGATTTTTTTGTTGGTCGGTTCATTATATTTGACTAATTCCAGGATTAATAAAAACAAGTTGGATAAAAAGCAGCAGAAAATGTGAAGAGAAAAATCTTATCAAAAAAATCAATAGTCTCTTTTTAAAATCTAACTTCACCTTTCATCATAAAAAGGACAGAATATACAACAAACACAGAAGAAATCAAAATACTACCAGCATCATACAAACTAAACTATTACCTTGATCTTCTGAGAGGGATCTGTAGAGTGAGAAAGTCCTCTGCTAGAGTCACTTCTGTCCCAGTGTCCTGCAGAGCTTCTTCAGCCTGTCTCTTTAGCTCTGAAACATGGTCTTCATCCCCTTCCTTCACCATGGCGCTGGGTTTGTACCGCTGACTGAAGTGGTTTAGCACCAGCACCCGTGCACTGCAAGCCCGAGCTACTGCCGCTGCCATCTCAGGCGTGCTGTGCCCATGGTCCACTGCTTTCTCTCGCTGCTCGTTCCCAAGGGTGGCCTCATGAACCAGAATGTCCGCTCCACTGCACAGCCTCTGCGGCCCTTCCCCGAGCACTGAGCTACAGTCCCCTAAAATGCAGATTTTCCTCCCTGGGATAGCTTCTTCTAACACCTCCTTAGGCTGCACCACACGCCCACTTTCGAGAGTTACCGACTCCCCACTTTTGAGGCGCCCATAAAGAGGCCCTGGTTTCAGGCCTGAGGGACACAAAATGAGACCAGTTGGAAGGGGTATTTTTCTGAAATTGTTTGTTGTATTAAAAAATGCCAAAGAATTGGTGACAGTTTTTATTCTCTACTTTACATACAAGGAAAATTGTATTTTTAAAACTGTACAAATAATGAAGAAATATCAAAAGAACAGATAACACTTCTCACCTAGTTCCTTTAGTATTTCAGTTTTCAACCTTCCAGGTCGATCACGCTCCTGGATGCAAAAACCAAAAGAAGGGATGCGGTGAAACAACCTGAAGGCTTTGACCACAAACCTCTGGTCTTCAAAGAGTAGGTAACTCTCACTGGAGACATCCAGGTGGATCGTTCTGCCCGGTTGCTCCTGTGGATGGAGAGGATTGCAGCCTGATGTCATCTGAGGACAGAGAGACATGTTTGTATTAGTCTTTGGCCAGCTCTGACTTTTCATTCCTCTTCAAGGTCTTTTTTTTTTTTACAGTAAAATTTGGAATTAGGTTTAGAGTAAGGGTTTAGCACACAGTGGGATGGTTCAACCTAGGAGTAAGAGGCTTAGGAAGGCATTAATTACTGGAATCATCTTGCAATGATTTGAACAGTGAAGTGAAATTAAGGCTGAACACATCTGGAACCTTGGAGGAAAACACTGCTGCCTAGATATCTAATATTGCCAGTATTTTTGGCCCAGTTCTAATGAGAAAACAGCTCCAGCTGTCTCAGGTTTGAAGGTTGGCTTCGCCAGACTGCATGTTTCAGCTCCAGCTCCCTCCACAGATGTTCAATGGGATTTAGATCAGGGCTCATAGAAGGCCACTTCCGAATGTTTTGTTCTTAGCCACTCCTGGGTGTTTTTAGCTGTGTGTTTTGGGTCATTATCCTGTTGGAGGATCCACAATCTGTGGATCAGTTTTATTGCACTGCATCAAAAATAGCAATTAACACTAGGGAGGAGGGGTGCTTTATTACATAGCAACACCAAAATCAACTACCCACCTCAGGGTTAAGTTGTCCCTCTTCTGGACTCTGGTCAGTTGTGGGCTCCAATTCATGCACTAACAACCAATAGAAAAAATATGATCTATATCAGGTTTAAGTCAAGGTATGACGTCCTTAACACTTGAATTATTTGCTGGGTGAAAAGCAAGCAGCATAAATAAATTATTAATAACAGAAACTGACAGAAACTGCAGTAACCAGAACATTCACAACAAGCCCCTATATTGAGTGCTTTGAATCTTGCATTTAGATTTAGACCTCAGGATTTGGACCTGCCTGCGTAAGGGAAGAGCAGCTGTGATCCGGTGATGCCAAGAGCCACTCTGAGGAAGTGTCTGAGACCTCGTGGTCCATAGATGTCTACACAATTGGGGCCTTGCTGAGGGTCAGAGTTGGAGTTGAGACTCACAGTGCAGAGCAGACCGGGCAAACCAAACAAGTGATCTCCATGTAAGTGGGAGATGAAAACTTTGGTGATTCGACCTGTGTGGGGGGAAACATATTTTTACAGTTTAACGCACCTTGATTTTGCTGAAAAGTGAATTTATGTCAGGATCAAGATAAAGATAAGGATTTTTATCTTGATCATTATTTTTTTTTAAATTACCAATAAATAAATATTATATATATATATATATATATAGCATTAAAAATAAATAAGACAGCAAATATGTTGATTACACTGAGAGAACACAAGGCAGAAGAAACATCTGAAATTTTCAATGCTTCATAAACCGTGACAATCCTACCTCAGTTTTTTTTTTGTTTTGTTTTTTTTTGAGTAAGGTGGTAAATAAGTAAGTTATACTTGAATGACCACATGTAAAATGAAACCTTAATTAGCCTAAAAACAAGTGGATTTGGAAAGCCATGAACAGATTTGTTTCGATGACAGGATGGACAGGTGGAGCGTGAGTATTTTAACAGACGTTTCGGGGTAAGAGTTTGTTTTACTTTCCCAGAAACATTTGAAGGCAAGACAGAATGTGTGTGTGTGTGTGTGTGTAGTGCAGTGACACACCAGCTCTGAGCTGGCTCTTCATCAGCTGGGTCTGGGTTCCCTCTCCGCAGTCAAACAGCCAGCACTCCCCGTCCGTCCGCAGCACCAGAGCCGAGGCACCGCGATGAGGGGACGGGTAAGCCGAGCCGGTCCCGAGGAAAGTCAAATCCATGGTCATCCTCCCAGATTTACTTGAAAACTTGAGAAATCTGTTAACTACTACCTACCACACCACAACGACCGTGTCATGTCAATAAAAGTAGTCCCGTGCTGATGACGTAAGACTAGTGATGTCTAAGGTTAAGTCTGATTGGTCGTAATTTTGGCGTCACATTTTTGAGTTGAGATGAGTATTTTATTTATGTCATATTTGAGAAATGCTTTTGTTACACAGTTGTAGTAATGATAATTCAAAATTAAATTAAATTTTATTTATATAGCACCAAATCAGAACAACAGTCAACTTATATTTTAAGGTAAAGTAAAAAAACCCTATAATAATAGAGGAAAAAAAAAACAACAACAATCAGACGACCCCCTACAAGGAAGCACTTGACCCCAGTGGGAAGGAAAAACTCAATTTTAACAGGAAGAATATTCATGCCTCATACAGCATTGAATCTACTTTCGGCCAAAAAGGAACATGGAGACCCCTAAAATCATGAGCTAACAAGGCGGTACCTGGACCCTACAGAGGTTGCACAGGTAGTCCAACTCCTACAGGATGGCACATCAATACATGGTATTGCCAGAAGATTTGCTGTCTCCCGACACAGTCTCAAGAACATTGAGAAGATTGCAGGAGACAGGCAATTACTCTAAGAGAGCTGAACAGGATCGTAGAAGATCCTGAACCCATCACCAGGACCAGTATCTGCTCCTTTGTGCAAGGAGGAACAGGATGAGCACTGCCAGAGCCCTACAAAATGACCTCCAGCAGGTCACTGATGTGAATGTCTCTGACCAAACAATCAGAAACAGACCTGAGGGCCTGACGTCCTCTAGGGGGCCATTTGCTCACTGCCCAGCACAGTGGATCCCAAATGCATTTGCCATAGAGTACCAGAATTGGCAGGTCCACCACTGGCTCCCTGCGCTTTTCACAGATGAGAGCAGGTTCACCCAGAGTACATGTGACAGATGTGAAAGGGTATGGAGAAGCTGTGGAGAACGTTATGCTGCCTGTAACAACGTTCAGCATGACCAGTTTTGTGGTGGGTCAGTGATGGTCTGGTGAGGCATATTCATGGAGGGACGTAGACCTCCACAGGCTAGGCAATAACACACTGACTGGCATTAGGTATCAGGGTGAAATCCTTAGATTTATTAGTCAAGGTTTAAAAAAAAAAAAAAAAAAAAAAAAGTAAATGCAAAAGACAAAGATAGTCGATGTAAAAATATGTTTTATTCTGCAGTTTTAACACCTTAAGTACAATAACGCATCACAAACACAGCAGTCGGCTATACAACTGCATCAAAAATACATTTCAGAGATAGACTGCACGCGCACAGCACTATATAAATGCAAACTTGGGACTGCTAAGAATTAGGTGAACAAACCAGTAACCTGACAAAACAGCAAAAACTCAAAGTGGACAGTTACAGTCAACATTTCAATAGACACATGAGCAAACATCTTAATGGCGTTAAGGAAACTATATGTAAACACTTAAGTAAAACTATTGAAAAATTTGCTTTAAATATATTAAGTGTTCACAAATGTTAACAACCTGGAGCTGCACAGTCCTATCAGAGAAAACGCTCTAAGCTGAATACTACAGTTACACTGTTTTATACCAAAACAATAATCAATAATTATAGTGTGGCTTAGTTATCAGCTCTGCTTCCAGCATATTGTGATGTTTACATAATCAGGCATAGGAGTGACTATGAAGAGACACTGAAATGTGTGCAGGCACTTCAATGTTTGCGGTCAGAAGGTCCATAAGTAAAAATGTAGTGAATATAGAGATGGGTGACAATTTAAAGGAAAAAATCAAGAGTCTTTGACCTCTACAGTATCCAGTGACTCAAGAAGGTGTTTTGCTGGTATGGTTACAGGTAACAATCACTGCATACGAAGCATTTCTATCCTGATGTAAGTGGTCTTACTTAAAACTTACTTAAAATTACTTGTTTTCTTTCTTTAATATGTCAACCATCTCCATATTTACACACACATCTCTGAAGACAAATGTGCAATACTGTCAAGCCCCTGTGGCAACATCTAACTGGTCGTTAACTGACAAAACATGTTAGGTTTTGTGTGTCTGTCCTAACTCTTGTGAATATGCTCAGAGATTATAATTCTAGCATTTTACATGAAACCACATTATATATCGTTAGTTCATTTGCTATTACAATGCAGCAATCTGTCAGAGCACTGAGCAAAAAACAAAGACTTAACAGATAACTCTGGCAGCAATCTGTCCTACTGTTATTAGTACAGTACATCAAACTGACACATGGAGAAAAAAAAGCTATCAGGAATACACAGTATAGTTGACTTGCTCTTTATCAGGAAAATATTTTGCCAGTCTATACAATGTTTAGGCACCATCAGCATTTAGTATGATGTACTTTTGGGGAAATGGTGAGCGAGGATGAAAACTCATTTCAAAAGGTCAGAATCTGCTCAAAATATCTTTGACCTTTCCCAGCAGGGCTTTTTGGTCACTGTCTTTTTATGCCAACAGTTTATTTTAAAATCACTTGGTTCATCTCTGAACAGACTCAAAACAGACTTACTACATGAGCAAATCTTAACTTTTTATGTTTAAATGCCTATCCCGACTGAGTTTGTACATCGTGATAGATCACAACATTGACGAGAAGCTTGGCCTGTGAGTTTGCTGCTTTGTATAATCTGCTCGGACTATACAAAAGGAGTAAAACCGACATGCCTCAGCGCTAATACGCATGGATGTGCGCAACACATCTGAATGCTAAGCAGAATGTCAAAAGCGAATGTACATTTCAAAACAAATACTGATCTGACCATTTCATACTGCACATATTTTCTTAAATATTCACTTAAGCAAAAGTGTTCATTTTAAGAGATACATTCTTCATAATACCATTCCTGAAGGAGTGTTGATGACAGGCTTTTCGAAACCAAATGCAAAATAAAACTAATTTAAAAGAAATAAATACTATGTGACAATTACTCAAACAAAATAAAAGGCTGGAGTGGACGTTGAAATGCTGTCTACCTGCAGAATGCCATCTTCCCTTCAGAAAATTTCAGTCAAGAGGCTATTCTTTAAATACTCACTTTACTTCTACTTCTGTTTCTCTTTTAGTCTGAACAGAAAGGTCTGCCGGACGTCATATACTGGGTATTATTAATGAAATCAGTAAAAATGACCAGAGGCTCACTTGATGTGGACAAGGGCAATCTATAAATACACACTGGACATTAACAAACGTTAAACAACTGAGGTAATCTCTTGATAACTGGCAAATACTAGGGGATGGAATAAAAATAAAGAATGGGGTTTGTGCGCGCTAACTAAAGACAGCTATGCATCAGAAATGTACACAACAAAAATTAAATCATTAGAGTTATTATTAGATTCAACATACAGTTAAACAAGCACATCTTAAAATAAGTGAAAAAAACTGCATGAAATGTGCTACAAACCTTCAGGAGTGACCCAAGTGTCCCTGCAGACTTTGGTTAACGACGCAGAATAACCACATTTACCTATATTTTAATTTAATATTGCCTATTTCCACCACCAGGTGGCCCTCTGGTTCTGTGCAGGTTTACATGTGATGCAGAGGATAAAGAAGTGTCATGTAAAGAGAGAACGGCTGATCTCATCTGAATGTCCTTCTCTTCACTTTCCACTTGAACTGTTCACAGATCCAATAAGACTGATTTAGTGAAAATGTAGCAGCATGGTCACATGCTTGCACTAAGGTAATCTTAGAAAATCTGTGATTAGGTGTAAAGCAGAAAAAAACGAAGGAAGAGAAGGCCATTATGACATGAGCCACAGTGAGTGTCCCCCAGTCCTAGTTAGACTTCGGGGTAAAGCTGACATCTGGCCAGTCATAGGTGTCTGGCAGGAAGGATTCGTAGTTGGTGTTCCAGATAGTAGCCCGCACAAAGGCGTTCTTGTCCAGAGGCTCAGGGTAGTGGAACGCCATGCCTTTAGCATAGAGATACTCCACCACCTGTAGTGAAAAAGAGAAGGCTTATCACTGACTAAAATTAACAGGTGGATACAAATGACACAGAAACAACAAGACAATTCTGACCAAACGGACAACAGTGCATGCGAGAGGTTATGCTGTCATTTGTCTGGCTGGTGGGGCATGAATTCAGAAAGCAAAAAAATAAGATGAAGACTGATATCATTTCCTGGAGACTGTTAAAATCTGAACTGACCTTGACAAGTTTATCAACATCCAAAATAGAAACTCCAGGAGCTTTACCTTGACAGCCATCTGGATCGAGACCTCTCTGATGTTGGACAGAGGAGGGTAGAGTCTGCCTTCTTCAAGCTCTTTATCTGTCAGCTGCTCTGCAAGTGTCTGGAAGGAGTATAAAATTACTTTTAGAATAAAGAATAACTTCTAGGTCACAAAACACAGACAGAAAAACAGAAACTACTACAACCATTACTGTTTGTCTACAAGCTCCTTCTGTTTGCTACCCACAGTAGCCATGTGCCTTCTGGCCAGTTCAAGTTCCAGAACTAACTAAACCCCTTCTACTGCAAATCAGTGTTTTTAATATTGAAAAGTATCAAAAACACTGGCAAGAAAGCACAGTGTGATCATCTGTTGCCCTGATTAGCATTAACAGATTAAATGCAGCCCAGCAAAGAGAAGCTCTTCATCTGTTATCTGTTATGCCAGAGTCTAGAAAGAGAGGGAAGAGGAGACATCAAAGGGTTAAAAAGGGTTGAGATGAGCATGTAGTGAATATGGATACAAGATAGAGTCAGCAAAAACCAAAAAATACAGGATAGGGTGAGGGAAAGGTAAAGAGGAACTTCAGTGGGTTTAAAGAGGGGAAGGAAAAATACTTAGTGGTGTCTTCAGACCTTGGCAGCCTCTAAGAAAACTGTGTCACTGATGTGTCTCACTCCACTCAGGACCACAGCCAGGCCCACACCTGAAATGCACGCAGGGCAATTACAACATACTGCATTTACATTTTGTATGCTGGCTACTGTAATTCATACCATGTTAGGGATTTCCATTTAATGTGAAATTTGAATAGTCACCATCTTTTCTTTCTCTCACCTGGAAAGATATAAGCGTTGTTCCCTTGTCCTGGTGTAAGGACGCGGCCATCGCTCAGAGTCACCGGACCGAAAGGGCTGCCACTCGCAAAAAGACATCTTCCCTGTGAGAAACAGAAAAAGTTTCAGACTGATGAGAGGTGACAGGGTAGGGAAAAAGATTTGAACGCATAACTTAAAAGTTAGCCAAGAAAAAAAAAAAAAGGAAAAGAAAAAAGCAGGCACATCTGTCAGTGTGTAGGCCTCTTCTGCTGTGCATTCGGCTTTATTGGTTGGGTTACTCAAGGCAAAGATGATGGGCCGTTCATTGAGAGTTCCCATGGCCTTGATGACATCATGGGTAAACAGACGTCCAGCTCCTGCAACACCTGAAAAAAGAAGAGACTGATCCATCATTACTGCTTAAGGAAGGTCTGAAATTAAATTGCACTCAGCTTTGAAACAACTATTTTGCGACTGACTGCAGTTTTTGTTTTTAATATATATTAATGCACTTTATTTTTCATCCAAACTGGACGATATTTAATGGAGAACAACTGCTCAAACATGATGCAGGATTGTGAAAGCAGTGCTACAAAGCTACAGGTTCCTCACCAATGATAGCTGTAGGTTTGATGGTGTTGACAGCATCTAGGAAACTCTGTACATTCCCTGGACTGTCATGGATAAATGCTTCCTGGTTAGCGTCCATTTCCTGCAGTCTGCCCTGGAGTCACATGTGGTGCATTAGAGGCAATTATTAATCAGTACTTGTTCAGTAAAAATGCTGTTCACCATTTAAACGATGGTTCAGCCAGGAGGCTACACTGATTCGTACCGTTTTCTGATCATTATATTCACTAACCTTTACAAGTAAGCCATCTTTATCATACATCCAGATTTTCTTTCTGGCCTCAGCTTGGGTCATCCCTTTCTCCATCATGGCCATCACAATCAGATTGGCAATTCCAAGGGCAGCCTACGAGAAAAAGAAAAGAAAAACATTTAGACATAAGTGCCAAACAAACCGTTACTCAGCAAATCCTCATTTTTATGTTGTTTGTGCTCAGTAGAGAACAGTGTGGCTCTTACAAATGGGCCTTTTTTTGCAATTTTGAAATGTGACTTTCACATAGCAAACTCAATAGAACAGGGCAAAAAACAAGGAAAATCTGGAGAACTTAGACTGACTGATTAAATGATGACAATCAGCTTACCTCTCCTGCTCCCAGGAACAGCACCCGGTGTTCAGTGATGGGTTTGCCAACGGCTCTCTGAGCTGCTAACAGACCGGCAAGGGCTACAGATGCCGTGCCTGGAAACATGTAGACAAACAGAAGACTGAACAATCGAGTCTTTGCCTCAAAGACGTCAGAAAACTGATGATAATTTGTCCAAAATGAGAAAGGTTTTCAAACAAAACAACTCATGAATGCATCCTGTTTCAGCATCACTCACTACAGATGTTATTTTAAATGTTCCAGCAGTAATTTAATGTAAAGGGCACAATACTACAACAATAATGTACACAAAGGTGTCTGCAATAAAATAAATGCTTTTGATGCTTTTATACACAGCTGCAAGTAAGCCGTAAGCCATATGCATGGCTGGGCTGAAACCCAGAACTGTTCTTAACACTAAGTGAAATGTAAACTCAGTTAAACTCAATTCACCTGATGATTTAACTCAATATGTACAAACTGGCTTTACAAAGCAGCCCTTGAGCCAGCTGGAAAGACACTTTATATGGTGCAACCTGAAAGTGAATTAGGAAGATCGACTCATGCAACAAGGTAGAAATGATCTGCACATAACATATTTTACAGTAGTAGTCTGAAATGCTGTGTGAGGGGTTATGAACCTTGGATGTCATCGTTGAAGGTACAGTACTTCTCCCTGTACTTCCTAAGGAAGCGGAATGCGTTGTGGTTCCCAAAGTCTTCAAACTGGATGAGTGTGTCCTGCCCGTATTTGTCCACAACAGCTTCCATAAACTCATCAATCAGATCATCATATGCTTGGGAGCGGTCTCGCTTTTGGTACAGCCCCATGTAAAATGGATCCTTAAGGAGAGTCTGATGGGAGTTCATGGACAAGCGTGAGAAGCCTGAACAAATACAGTTATTATATTTCCCCTTCTCTCACACATACAGTAAACAGAACAAAATAACACCTAGCACCTACCTTATTGTCCGTCCCAACATCGATCACCACAGGCAGACATTTCTCAGGTCTGATGCCGGCACAGGCAGTGTACAGGCAAAGTTTCCCGACAGGTATTCCCATTCCGTAAACACCCAGGTCCCCTAATCCCAAAATTCGCTCTCCATCAGTTACTACTACGACCTACACAAAGAGGAGGTGGAAGAAGTACATTAATTGGAAGATTTCAGATTTAAAAATTTGCACAAACTGATCCAAGTTAGCTGACCTGTCCTATTTTTAATCTGTGTAACTACAGTGTTTATACAGTACACAGTTGTTGGGTTTAAGAGGGATTGTGGCAAGAAGAGTCTTTCCTCCAATGCAATACAGGTAATATATGAAAAGGTTTTACTACAGTGAGATTTTTGGGACTCACTGCAACATTAGTCTCTGGCCAGTTGTCCAGGATGGAGCGGATATGTCCTCTGTCCAGAATGGAAATAAACAAGCCTCTGCAGAGAGAAATAAGACGGGTTTAGCTATTGCAGCAATCACGATAAAATCTTAACTATAACTAAATGGGAAAGAAATAAAAGAAAATGCATCATCAGTACTAGACTTTTTTTACATTAGTAAGATGGCCTAATTTAACATATCCCTTATGTGCATAAGGTTCAGTAAGTCAGCCACTAAAATAAACCATGCAAGGGCTTTTCCTGTCTAAAGCAGGTCTCCTTTCATTTGGTAGGATCTCAAAGGTCTCTGCAGAGACCACAAGGCCTGAGGGGAGTCTCTGTTCTAATTTTGGAACAACCAACAGGACCTTGCATACATAACATTCCTACTTCTCTAGATTGAAGGTAAATGAGCTGTGTTAGCCTTATTTGGACAGATAAGTAGACGTGGACAATCTCAGACATGCACACTGAGTATATCGCTCCCTGTTAGGAAATAGCCTTCAGAAGTGGGTGTCAATATGCTGTGTCAAGACATGTAGCAATCTCGCTTCTCTTCCATATCAAGCTTGGTGCCATAAAGCTTTCTGCACATGTCTGCAAAATTTTCTTCCTGCACTTCCTGAACCTGGTTGTGCAGGATTGCAGCAACAAAATCTACAAGAATTCAAATTATTAGCAGCCTTGCTGAGGGCTTACTTTGGTCTTCTAAAGATATGTCCATACTGCGTACAGGCAAGGCCTACAGTGGGAGTGTAAACAATTGGCATCAGTTCCTCTATGTCTTCCATCAACACTCTATAGAAAAGCTTCTCATTCCTTTCTTGGATGCCCATCAGGTAGATGTACCTGTATGGAAAATGAGAAATTAGAAAAGAGCAAAGCAGGAAGACATGTACTTTCTTTTTATTGTTTTTATTTAAAAACACATTTACACTTTTCAGTGCAACAAGAAAAATGCATTCTTACTTTGCCAGGGGATCGTTCAGCTTCTTGAGATTTTTCTGAAAGCGCAAGGCCTGAATTTCCTGAGTCTCCACTTTGGGGGGCAGCAGACCATGTATCCCCAAAATCTGACGCTCTTGAAGCGAAAAGGCCATACCCTGTGAAGGAACCCAAAAACATGAGCTAACTGACTATTACAATGTTGATATTCATCTTGTGTCAGCTGTTCACTGGTACTTTAAAAAAAAAAAAAAAGTCAGGTCCTTAGCTTAGCACTCATTTAAAATGTAACTTTGCAAAAATGTAAAGAAAATAAGTTTAATATTAACTGATATACAGAAAACGTCTTCTGAATAAGGTAGCATGCCTTCCTTGAAGCAGGCTTGTATTAAAGATGGGCCTTTACTTCCCATTATTGTTTTCTTACTGCTTATCCAATTCAGGGTCTTAGGAGGGCTGAAGCCTATCCCAGCAGTCACAGGGCACATGCACTTGATAAATATCTTCTTTCTGCTGGACCCTTTAGGGGTCACCAGAGTGAACCATCTGCCTTCCCTTAGCGTTCTCTTTTGTCACACCAGCCCTCTCCATGTCCTTCTTCACTACATCCATAAATCTTCTCAGTGGTCTTCCTCTTCCTTTGTCCAGTATATCCACCATCCTTCCTCTGCAAATGTTCAAACCATGTCAGCCTATCTCCAAATCACTCAACCCGACCCATTCCTCTGATATACTAATTTCCAATCCTGTCCTTCCTGGTCCCTCCCCAGAGTTTCTTCAAATTTGCCACCTCGGCCTGTCTTTTTGTCAGAGCGAACGTCTCCAAACCACACATCATAACGGGTCTCATTACAATCTTGTAAACCTTCCCTTTCACTCTTGCTGCTATCCTTCTGTCACAAATCAACCAATTCCGCTGAGCCTGCATTCTCTTCACCTCTCTTGAATAATAGGGGGTATTTTTAATTGCTGTATTTTTATTATTATTTATTCAGTTCATGATGCATCATACAAAAATATGCCAAAGCTAACACTGTTATATTTGTGTTTTTGCACAAACAAGGTGATTCCCATGGTGTGCAGTGTGTCCTTAAAAAAAGCTGAGGAAACTGGAGGGGTGGAGGACAAAAGAAGGAGTACAAACCAACTACAGCAGATGAACAGTATCTGAAAGTCAAGTTATTAAGAAAGCTTACCTAAGAGAGTTCGGGCTATGTTGAAGAATAGAACTGCACAAACTCTTATCTTATATACTGTGTTGCCCTGTATAACTTTGCACATGTTCCAATAAACCACTACACCTAGTTCCCATTTTTCTAGCAAAATATGAAGAAATGAGAGTAGAGACTTCTGCACACTCCTGTATCTTGTGTCTATTATTTCCACCTCTACTTGGGACACTGAAGTACTAATGCAACACTTCCTGTAACTGACATCAAAATCTGCTCTGACGATTTCTTAACAGAACTGTTGTGCATTTAATGGTGTACCATATAAAACAAGGGCTCCTCCACTGACCTGTAGCTGGGGGCAGGCCCAACCATCCCCCCACTCATTACCCGAAGCATGGCTTCTAATTGGCCACAGGTTTTTATTGAAGAAAACGTGGCAGTTTCTGGACTAACTTTATGAAACACTGTTGCACAAAATGTTCATGTACTGTAATCTAGTTTTGTCACTAGAGGGTGCACTGCCTCATTATGAGACCTTTGACTGAGATGACCTATTGAGTCTTTACAGGAGGAGAAGCAGAAACCAGACGAAAGCAATTTTGCAGCGGGACAAAGGAGGATGCGGGGGGGGGGGGGGGGTAAACGAGGAGGCGTAGCCTCAAAGAATCCAATTAAGCCCACTGTGGGCAGAAACACCCATTTTTAAAAGAGATGATGGGGGAGGTGAGAGGTGCATGCAAAGTGTTTTCATGTTCCTGCAGTACACAAGAGCATGTGTGTACAGGCCCCACTTTGAAATATGGGCGTAACATAGAGAGGCGATCGTGTCTGGGGCTGCAGAAGGGGGCTGATTATTTTGTCAGAGAAATGAATGCTGGGGCTCCCCTGGTAAAATGCTGAGTCATGCTGATAGAGCATTTCACTTCACATAGCTCTACCATCAGTGCCTCTCAGCACAACGCCACATGCCACAAACCTCTAATCTAGCTTTTGTCATTTTGCATGAAATTAGAAGTAATGTTTTGTTAAGCATTTTTAGCAGCTGAGCACTTCCAGCTTTGAGCAGTCCCATGCTTAGCACTTTAGAAATCTAATTTTAACACTTCTAAGGCAGGAATATATTGGATGAAGTTATCTTATTAATTTTTTAGTAAATGAAATTGCCCAAATTACATCACACATTCTGCACAGAGAACTCTTGTACTGCACAGCTAATAAATACAGTTAGGGTGAAGGAATATGAAATCCTAGCCCTTTAACGTAAAGTCATCCAGCAGGCTATATTTCAATTATTTGATCTGCAAACACGATGACCTTTACTACTGTGGTACACTGCTGATGCAATTCACATCAAGTGCTCTGCTCTTGTAATTATAATCCTTGACTAGCCGGCTGTTTAGAAGCCTTTTAGAAGAACTTCGAGATTTATAATGCAGAACAATTTTACTTAAATTTAAAACAATAAATCTCAACAACTCAACCAAACTATGGAGTTTAGTTTGTCTTGAGTGCAGGAACATAAATCTAAATTTGCAGAGAAATTATTATTATGCACTCATTTTAATTTGAGCTAATAAAAAAATGCATTTAAAGTTTTATATAATGCTGCTTTCTTATTATCTTAGTTATCTGAACGTCCCTCTTCTGTGTGCCTGCAAATGCTTGGACACCCACTCAGGATTTTTAAATGGGTGCCAATTACAGTCTGCTTGCAGTCATTTTGACCATGTTTTTAATTTTAGATTACAGTGTGCCATATGTCTGCCAGTACTTTCTGGTTGGTTGATTTATTTTCTGTGACTGCTAGTTGCATTATCAGTTAGTTGGGGATGAGGGGGGTACTGAAAGCTCTATAAGCCTTATTTATATAGTGGGAAAAACTCCCTTTTTCACAGGAAGAAACCTCTGGCAGAACCAGGCTCAGGGAGGGGCAGCCATCTGCCTAAACCGGTTGGGGGTGAGGGGAGGGAGACAGTACAAAAGACACACTGTGGAAGAGAGCCAGAGATTAATAATAACTAATGATTAAATGCAGAGTGTTGTATAAACACACAGAGTGAAAAGAGGTACATGAAGAAAAAACACTGCATCACGGGAAGCCCGAGCAGTCTAGGCCTATTGCAGTGGGGGGAGGGTTCAGGGTCACCTGATAAAAACTGATCATTCAAAACACTGTATGGATGGAGAAGGATTTTAAATTCAATTCTGGATTTAACAGGGAGACAATGAAGAGAAGCTAATTTGTTAGAAATATGATCTGTCTAGTCTAGTCCCTGTAAATCTCTCGCTGAAGACTTTTCAGGGAGCATTTAGACCCCCCACCGCCCTGCCCCCCATGCTAATGAATTACAATAGTCCAGCCTAGAAGTAATAAATCCATGAACTAGTTTTTCAGCATCACTCCGAGGCAGAATGTTTCTAATTTTAGAGCTATTATGCAAATGCAAGAAAGCAATCGTACATGTTTGTTTAATATGCACACTGAAGGACATATCATGGTCCAAAATGACTCCTCAAAAGATCCCTCACAGTGTTTGAGGCCAAGGTAATGCCATCCAGAGTACTCAAGGCACTAAATCAGATAAAAAGTCTGAGAATTCAGGCAGAAACTCTGAGTAAGGGCCAGGTGGACAATAGATAACGGCCAATAAAACTTTTTTGAGTTTTCCAATTAGGGTCTACAAGGCTAAGAGTCAGGATTTCAAATTAATTAAGACTATGTCTGGGTCTTTGGTTGATTTATAAGCTGAACTGGAAAATTGCTGCCACTCCTTCTTCTTGACTTGTTAGCGTGACTCGGGGGTGTCGATTCATTTAACCTAACATATTCATCCTGCTGTAACCAGCTCTTTGTAAGGCAGAATAAATCAATATCTTGATCAATTATTAAATCATTTACAAACAGGGACTTAAAAGAAAGAGACCTAATGTTTAATAATCCACATTTAACTCTTTGGTGCAGTTGAGGATGCTATATTGTCCTTTGTGAATTTCTATGCTTAAACTGGCCAGCTGGTCTGTGGCAAGTTTACTTGTAGGCTGAAATTGCTATATTTATATTTATCTGGTCTGAACTATGTTTAGCACAAGCTGCACAGACTAATGCCACATAACCTCAGGCAGCATAAGGTTCATGTTACATGTGTCATTTCTACCTTTCAGCAGTTGGAAAACCTCCCCAAAAATCAAACCCTAATCAATAAATCTTTTTCTGAGGTTTAAACAGATATTGACAGTGAGTAGGGTATTTAAAAGCCTGGGAAATATGTAGCCCTACAATTTAAAAGGGATAAATTTAAAAGCTTACTTCATAACAACTGCAAGATATTTGATAACAGTTAAGTTCTATCTATTTCTGGACACTGTAACCAAACAAAAACATTTTAAAAATTCATTATAATTATTTTCTTTCCAGGCACACAGAAAAAAAAACTCCTTCACATAATGACATAATTAACAAGAGGGCTGACATCATCATTTCTTTTAAGATGCCAACACAATTCGGGGCCACCTACTTTATTGGTGCGAGGACTGAGCATGAGGGGCTTGCCCTTTTCTTTGGTATGCACCCATCTGCAAACAGAGATGCAGGGCCTCAGGGAACAGGTTGTCCTTAATCTGGACAACATGGTATACAGTCACTGGTCTGGGAGGTCCACTGGCACTTTCTGGAAAGACCGCTGGTTTCTGAGGGAGACAAGACAGACAAAGCTGAACAAATACTGACCATGTACAAGTGGTTCACAAAAGCTTGCCTTAGCTTTACTGGCAAAGTATTTATGTGCAGCACACGTTTCAGATTTTAAGGCATCAGCCGGTTGTTAAGCCTAAACTGTATCAAAGACACATTACCAGCAAGTGCAAGACAACTTGTTGATACTTTTGTTGGCTTCTTGGTAGTGAAGAGTCAAAGATTTAATGTTAGTTTCTCTTGTTTCTGACAGTCAAGGCCTGCAATGCAGTTACCACAGCCTTTTACTATGATACTATCAGACTATCACATTTTATTATGATATAAAGCTAACAGCAGTGATGACTGTTGGCTTACAGACACACACACCTATTCACAGTGGCCAAGGAATCCTCTTTGTGTGCATGGATAGTCCCACACTCGAGGATTACAAATGCTGAAAGCAGTGGCCGACATTAATCTGGATGTAGCCCGAAGCGATTTAGTGTGCAATCTAAGAAACAAAGCTTTGACAGCTTGTCATAATCCTTTTCGTGATGAGCTCCGCATGAAGACGCAGAACAAGACAAATCGCTGTGGCATCAGCCAGCAATGGACCGATGTGAAAGACAGGCAGACAGCAGGGATCTCATGACAGAAATCAAGACACCAACTAATAACTGAAGAACTTATATGATGTCTGAACAGCAAACACAAAGGAATGCAAAGATCTGCTTTAATTTTAGATTAAAGCAGATAGGGAACAAAAATCCAGTATTTCAGGGGAAGGTTATTAAATGATGTCAGATGAACAACCCATGGCTCCTACTATACATTCAGCTACTGTTGGTGGCCTGGAATAGTATAGTCATTGTAAGGCTATGTCATGCATGTGAACAGTGAGTCACTGATAGATAGCATTGTGTTGTGCAGGGAAAAAAAATCACTTCCAAGTAAAGCCACTCTGATAACAATTAAAAGCACCTTTGTCTATAAAGCCAGAAAGTAAATGTACCTTCCCACCAAAACTTGCAAATCCTACATACTAGAACAACTTCACATATTCACACTGGATAAAGACATTTTTTTCTTCTTTAAAGATTATTACATACAATTTTTTCATGTTTTTGCATACATTACTATCTAGCAAAATTTCTGTTGGTCTTCTTTAATGTCAGAGGAAATGCAACTTGACCTGTAAGCAAGTTATGTAGGAAACAGCCTCACAGTTTCTAGGCTAGTTCCTTTTAATGGAGCAACCAAGGCTTGCATATCTGCAAAAAGATACTGAACTGAAATGCAAGACGCACGAGGAAACTACAGCCAAATGATTAGGAAACAGGGCTGACAAAGTTGTTTTCAATGTAATTTAATCCTATAGTCGCTGAAACGGAAACAACAAGGCTTGAAATAGAATTTTTTATTTATTTCTTGGCAGGGAACAACACGCAGCTGAGCTCAGCTGGCAAAAGAACAAAACTGGTGTTGGTTAATGTGACAAAAAGGCACTCGTGTGCTGTCAGCATTATTCTGCCCCCTTCCTTTCACCACTACCTTATTCTTGCTCATCCACATTTTATCATAGTTAAAACCACCAACACGATACAAAGTTGCACTGAGTTAAACAAATATTAAAAATAAGATAACACTCACTTTTTATAGCAAACAAATGTGTTTAGTCACGCTACGCTGATGAGCAGCTATTATAAAAAATAAACAAGAACACAATCCAAATGCAAGCAGCCTATCATTTCTGATCAACAAATTTGGGAGAAGCACATTACACTGAATTATGTATCCCTCTATTTAGCCATAATGTCTGATGAAGGAAACAACAAGCACAGCCAGCTGGATGAGACCCTGCTTAGAAAGCAGCATTAAAGTGGCAGACTGTATAAGCAGCTCCAACAACAAGCAGACATTTTAATGATCTGTTGATTTGATATTCAGATGAAGCTGCCTTGATGCAGCCTCTGTGAATTCCAGTCTTTGTGATTCGCAGAGTACAAAGAACTTTTCTTGTCCACAGGTTAGGTTTGCAACCTTTTTCTGAAGCACACAAAGCCCCAGCACACGAGGAGATCATGTTTGATACAGTGTAGATACGAACCTCTTTTTCATTTCTAGTCCCCCCTGATTTTTTCAGCTTGTCTTGGAAATCAAACTGATAAAATCACTGAGACGGCCTCTAGTCGCTCGTTTGGTACTTTTTGTGTCTGCCAACAAACAAGGTAATCTTTGCACAAGCGCCAGCTTTTTATTACTATTGGAACACCTAGAATGAGTGCACACTATTACAGCCAGAAACTGCCCTGGACTTTTTGTAGGAGTAACTGTCTGCAAACAGAGCATGAACAAAAGCAACCAACTCAGCTATGATTGTGCTCTTGGACTGCTTTAAATGGTAATCCAAACAATAGTGAAATGGTTTTTCTAAGTTGTGCTGACATCTCACAAACAGATTAGCTTGTCAAGGCTGGAAATGTACTACTACTGTGATGTACAGTAAGTGCTCACAAGTACTGCAGTAGATATTGATATACTATAGGTTTAAAAACCACGACTTAGAAATGTTTAACTAAATGCTGAGCTGAAATCAGGCATCTCACTTGCCATATCTCTTCCTGTACCGGTACGTGTACTGGTAATTTAATTTCTGTGTAAACTGGTGAGGCAAATAAGGCACACAGTACAATAAACAGCTAATAAATCTTGTATTATTAAAGCTGGAATTATAACTGGTGCAAACAATAACTGTGTTGACTAAAACAGTAATAATGTAGTGACAAAGGGTTTCACTTAACTCTCTTATGCACCTTTGTCAAGCTATAAAATCACACGCACACGCATGATTTTAAGTGTAAAATTTTATGGCCTCACAGGATCTGGGTAAACTGGTATGAAGGCAAACAATATTTCAGGTTATTAGTGTCACAGGCACAGATTTATCATAACTGTTAGGAGTGGCCTTATTGACAGGTTATTATTCTCCTTCCTTCTCACACAAACACTTGTTCATCTTGTCAGATCACTGAATGGAAAAACCCACCGGTGGAAGTTAAATATTAGCTAAACCTGTAGTCATTTTCTGTTCTTGTAATTAAAGGAAAGAGATTCAGCTGCCCCTAAATGCTAATACTTTTAAGGGAATAGGAAGATGGTTGGAGGAATGCCCCCCCCCCCCCAAACTAACTCATATCCACTACAGCAACAAGCCATTAGCCACACAACGACAGCATGTACAAGCTAACATTTAGCCAGCTTTAATATAAAATAAACCAGGGGGTGTCGTTATTTGCACACCACTATCAGTGAAGTCTTAAGGTTTGAAACCGGTAAATAGAGCACACCGACACTAAGCACTTTTTATCCAGATGATTTAGCCAAACGCACTCACTCACTTACTCAATCATCAGACCCTCTTCTTGTTACCATCTCTCAGAAAGCAGGAAGTTCTCAGATAACACACACTTCCTACAATTTAGAGAACAGTGACTCAGCTTACCTGCTCTTAAATAATATATTACTGCCGTTCAATGCCCGTTAAGCATAACTCTTATGATGTTCGCTGTACCTAACTTCTGTGGATTGAGCCTGCGATTTGTCTGCCTACGAGCACACTGGAGTGGAGTGGAAGTGGTGAGGAGAGGACACCGTGGAAGAACTCGGCCGCTCCACCAATCAGACGCTGGGGTTTCCCCTTTGATTACCGTAAATATCCCAACACGCGCATTTTATTTTATTTTATTTTTGAGAAATTAGCACCACACAATAATTACTGCAAATATTATTGAATCAAGTGCATGAACTATGGTCATGTAAGAAATTTTCATTAGGTTATTGTTGAATTTCTATTGCTTTAATTTCTCAATTTTAGGGTAGGGGATTGACGGGGAGATGGGGGCAATTTTAAATGTTTAGCCTATATACTTAAAATTTTTGTTTAGCTTATGGGTATGGTAGGCTGTGCATTCAAGGCAAAAATCTCTATTTTCTACAGGACCTGGCAGCTATTCAAGGGGTAACTAGATTTTAACAGTTTGAACTGAACTGAAAGTACATTTTAATGAAATACACTGATGAGAATGATTTATTCTCGTGTACAAGCTCAAGATCCTAAGAAAAGCCCGCTCTGTCCTGGGTGATTTCAGCCACCCACTTCATGGCCATTTCAGGTTGCTCCCCTCAGGCCGCAGATATGTGGTGCCACGGTCACAGCTACCATACCAATAGGTTTGCTAAATAACATGAGGTGCTTTGTTTCTTTATGTATGTGTCTTGTTTGCTCGTCTTGTCTTGTATGCTGTTGTGTCTTGTAGGCCTGTCGCGATAAACAATAAATCAATTAATCGTACGATAACTTAAAATGAGGTAGACAATTTTTATTTATC
>JAVDPK010002478.1:0-18628 GCA_034780415.1 Cichlasoma orientale | reverse complement strand
AAACAATATTATCGTTAATCGCAATAATTTCTGAGACAATTCATCGATTAGCAAAATTTGTTATCGTGACAGGCCTAGTGTCTTGTTTTAATGTCACTAGCTGCAAAATTATTTGACCCCTGGGGGGATAATAAATATTTCTTTGACTTTGAAAAACAGATGCTAAGATATTGCCTAACACTTGCATAACTATTTTTAAGGTGTGGCATGTACCAAAGTACCATACACATGAATTCAATGACCCAAGGTCTCCCCACCATTACACTGTTATGGCAACACACTCAATGTGACATCAAAAAATAGTTTTTAGTATTGTTTTATTAATTTTCCAGCAAGAACAGAAACTCCAAAAAGAGATACTATCAGTCAATATAGAGCATTAAAAACCTCACAGATTTTCCCAAATGAAAAGCCGAGGCCTCCTTGAAGCATGGATACAAAAGAAATAAGAGCCCACAGAAATATGACTGTCATCATAAAGTGACACATAATGAAAACAACAACCTATAAGCTATTTGAATAGCCATGCAGAAGGGAGGGGACACATTACATTCAGCAAGCTGGAAGTATTGAGGCGTACCGAGGCACATTTTCTACATTGTTTTACACACTTAAAAGAATTAACTTCAGTAACGATATGTGTTACAGGTACTTGTCAATGATGTTATTGCTGGCTTTGGCTACCTGCAGCTCAGAAGAAACTGACTAATGCAAAATATGATCCTGTGTGTATGAGTTTACAACAAAATTCCTTTTGCTTAGGCGAGCTGCAGCACAGTTAAATTGCTGGCAGAAATAAGGGGAAAATGTTCTATTTGTCAGTGCGGAAATCCTCTATTTCTGCATGTGCTAGTGACACTACCTGTGCTTCGTTGTGATGTAAAGAAACATACTTGGCTTTGTTGTCTCATAGGTTGTACTGATGGCAAATCTCATGTATGGCTCAATTCTTTGGAAGTCATACTAAGTTGTGCAAGTGAGAATGTGCCTACAACCTCTATGTAGGCTACGGCATGCATAACAGGTGCAGACAGTATGAGAGTCAGAAGTTTTAGAGCAACTTACATCTGCACTAACAGTTAACATTTGAGACAACTTTGATCTGTGGGTAGCTTGTATAAATTTTATGGAGAGATTCAACTTATTGGATAGCATGAAGGTTAACTGACTGCAGGTTAAACTAGTCAGAACTGGATACCAGATGGTCGACACACAGATGATAAAACATTCTTATTCTGTTGTGTTGCTGACAGTATGTTTTATATACGCTATATGGACAAAAGTAATGGGCCACACCTTTTAATCTTTGAATTCAGGTGCTTTCAGTCCCATTGCCACAGGTATATAAAATCAAGCACCTACCCAGTGCAGTCTGCCTTTACAAACATTTGTGAAGTAGTAGGACGCCACTGCTGCAAGAAGACGGTTTGTAAATTTTTTTCATCCTCAATATTACAGGATCAACTGTGTTATTATTGCAAAGCAACTCAACCGCAGAGTGATAAACAGTGACAGAAGCAGGGTCACTGTGTGCGGAGCCAAAACGCTGTGCCGATTCAACATCTGCAGAGTTCCCGAACTCCTCTGGCACTAACATCAGCACAAAAACCGTGTGCCGGGATCTTCATGGCTTTGGTTTCCAAATCAGCTCCTGTAGGTGTAACGTGTAGATGGCCCAGTACATTTAGTGTCCATATAGTGTATTTCAGCATTAGGTGCATTCTTTGATCAGTTTGCAGCAGAATATCACATTTTAAACAGTGACACTGGAGAGGGGGGGGGGGGGGGATTGAGGCCAGCTCTGAAGAATTATTTAATGCCATTTTTAGTTCCACAGTTCAAGAGAAGCTCTTGATTAATAGATTATGAGGCACAAGCCAGAAGCCTTCATCTCTTTATTACTTAATGTACACATGCCCCTTAACTAGTCTGGTTACCTTGGTTGGACATCAGGAGTCGAAATACTGTCAGGAAGATTTTAAGGGTCTACTACCTAGCATGCTGGATAGTAAAGAATTTAAAAATATATATATATTTTTCAGTTTATTTTGTGTTCCATATATTAATATGGCTGCTGAAAAGCGCTAAAAAGTTTTGAGTACAAATAATTTCCTGCAAAGGTTGTAAAGGATCTACATTCTCTAAAATATAGTATACCGTTGATTGCATTAAAGCTTTCTGCGGCTTACATTTCAGCAATAGACGTCTGGCTGTCCAGTACAGAGAGGATTGTATATGTTCAGTGTAAAATAGACCTTGTTTGGTACATCAGGCAAACAAGAAACGACTTATGGTCAAACATGAGCAAAGCTGTCTGATAGTCATAACTTACTACCACAGAGCATTCCACATTCAAACAGAATACAACTCACTCCAAATAACATGAACATGGGTCCTAGCAATTAACAAGGAACACAACAATATATTAAACACAAGAATACTAGTACAAGTATTGAGAAATATACTATGTAATTAAATCTGACTGGATTTTGTACAAGCTGACAGGCCGTTTGTAGCAGTTAAGTCACTGTTGGAGTGTTAAACTCCTTATAGGTCATATGATGGGTTATTTTTCCTATTAATACATTCAGAGACACACTGAAAAAACACTGTGCCGCTATCATTATTATTATTTGGTGAACATCACCACTGGAAGACCACTTGAATTTTGTTCAGAAAGGGTTACAGACAGTAAGAAAAACAAATTGAAAGCAAGCCTAAAACAGGCTTAGACTCTTAGTTATTAATAGCCTGGGCAACTGATGCCAGCAGCTGACTGTTCCTTCTTTTGTCATTTGCAAATGTTTGTGTCACAAAGTAAAAGTCTCATCTGATCGATCACAGCAAGCCACAATTAATATGAATATTAGCTGATTACTTTTAAACATGTTCATGTAAAACAAGTCTTTGACGTTTGCAGCGTTAAATGTGATTGTTTACGTTAAATCTCTACCGGCCTGAGAACATCTCATGGCAAAGCTGGAAGATTGCTTGTTTAAGTTTGGGGGTTGTTTTATCACAGCATATAGTGTATAATTGCAATCGTACCAAAAAGACAAAAGCTGCTAACACTATGGTCTAATGTTTAAGCAGCATATTAAACCGGGCACCGCTCACTATGTGGAGCGCTATGAGCATTTGGAAGTGCTACCCAGTTTGATGCTGTGGTGGACCTGCAGTTGAAATTCAGCATCAAGAGTTGGGAGTCTGTGGCGTCTGTGGTGGTGGAGTCCTGTGCTCTGGGAAGCTTGGTACTTTTCGGTTAATGTTTGGCTGTTTGCTTTCCTCCATCCATCCCCCCTCTTTTCCTTTCTTCCCGCTTGCTTTCTCTTTCCTCTGCCTGCACAGTTTCAGCGCTCGGGATATGAACACATCTAGGTCAAACAGACGCTCTTTTTGCTTGACAGGAAGATACTCTAGGGAGTCAGCATTTACTGGCTGAGAAATGGAAGAGGTGGAAGAAAGGGGCTGAGATTCTGTGGGTTGGATAAATTGAGTGGTCGGGGAAGACACTGTTTGATATGACTGAGGAGGATGTAGAGAGGTGGGAGATGAAGGGAGAAGTAATGGAAGGGCATTAGGGGAAGACATGATAGGGCGAAATGGGCTTAGTCTGCCGTCATCATAAACTGATGGCTGCCGCACAACCTCTGTGTAGTGGAAGACTGGAGTTGGGAGGTCAGTAGGGGAGAGAGGGAGAGGTGGCGAGGAAGTGTAGCAGGAGGGTGACTGCTGCTCCAAAGAAGGACTGGGACTGGGTGAGTGCAGACGAGACTGGGTGCTCTCAACCCAACGAGAGATTTCCTGGAACAAATCCCCTGGCTCCTCCTCTTCTTCTTCCTTCTCTGCTTCCTCCTTCTTCATCTCTGCCGGGTCCTCCATGCTGCCACCAATAGGCTCAGGAGGCACAAGGAGGCTGTTAGTGTTACGCTTCCAGTGAGACAGATCCAGGATCAACTTAGGTTCTGAGTAGTGCTGAGGTTTTCCCTCTCGCCAGGCAATTTTATCCAGATATGAAGGAGATCCCACTTTGTAATCACAGGAGCGGCCACAGTCAACTTCCCCATATCCCAAACCACAGGCCCGTTCCAGAGAGGAGTGAGAGTTTTCCAGGAAGCGCTCAGCTGAGCTGCTATGGGAATATTTGCGTGGGTCAACCTGTATGAGACAGTTGGTAAGGAAAAGGTAATTAATTTTAATAAGCAATTAATTCCAGTTATGTTGACTCATATCCCACATGTCTGATGAAATGTAAGTTCAAGACAGAATAAATACTAAAGACAGACATAGTGTGTTTATAGTGTTTACCAACAGGCTTGATGCTGGAAGAAACATGGAAAACTACTTAAAGGAAAAAAGAAGATCTTCCACTATAAACAATCTGCTATTAAAAAAAACTTAAAGCTTTCATATAGCCAAAAACTAACATATAAAAATAAGTTGTCAGCATTCATTTAAAACAAACCATAGATTCAGGTAACCCGAATTTTGGCACTACAACCTCAAACGCGTAGTCACCTCTGAAAAGGATCTGATCAGATGATTGGGGAGGCAGACTGCTGGAATAAGTTCTCAGCACGTCTGCTATACACTCAGGAGCCTGGCAATGTAGGGCTTTATATGTAATCAATAAAATTTCAAAATGAATCCTGAATTTCACTGGAAGCCAGTTAGGGGAAGGAAGAATATGTGTGAGCACCAGTTAGTTTTTGTTACCAGCCTAGCTGCTGCATTTTGGAGCGACTGAAGAGAGGCTAGTAAGGACTGAGAAATGTATGTAAAACCTGAGTTACAGTAATTGAGACAATAACAGTGTTTGATAATGCAAAATAAAAAAAAACTGGGCAAATCATTTGTAACATGGTTTTTCCACGAGGATGATGCCATTGTGACAAGAACCAGCAGCATTACAAGAACGGCTGTCACCTGCAGTATCACTGCTTTAAAATGTAAGCAAGCTATGAGTGTATTTATGCACCTTTAACTTGTTCCGTTTTACCAGTGTCTTCGCATATCTCTTTGCACAACATTAAGATTACTAGCATATCCAACCTGAGCCTCCTCTAAAAGTGAACTGGAACTGGCCCGGGGGTCTCTCTGCACCTCCTCCTCCTCTGTAGTGTCTCCCAGGTCAGAGGTAATGTGACAAGGGGGCACGCAGAGACACCTCCCACCTGATTGTTGCCAGCACATGACTGCTGATAAGCTGTTCTCGTACCTGCAGAAAGGCAGAAATAAAATTTAGTTTAATCTAGTAATGCAATACTGTATGTTCAGTCATCAACTACTAACTAGACTAACTGGGAGAATCATGGTTAAGTGGCAATCACTGATAAAAATCATTTTAGACAGAGGAAAATGGTTAATGGATTAATTTGTGCAAGAAAAACTAATTGCAAGTCCAAAGATATACACCTGGAGACTAAATTGTTCACACATAAAACATGTGAGAATGAATGATCGGTGGATGTCAGCTCAGTGGATGAATGGCACCACCATGGCCGGCGCCCTAAGTGCTTATTTGTTATAGCTAATGCATGTATGTTAGAATTATACATTAAATATTTTATCCTGCAATTCAACAGAACTATATTGTGTGACAACATCTGCAATAGGATTGTGGACCAGCCTGAAGTCAGTAGTAAATTTGTAATCAGACACGTAAATATGATTTGTAACCTTTGGCAGTTGATCTGTTGATAAATCAACCGCATAGACCAGCCTCTTTAGTAGCATTTTATTATTAAAACATATGAAGAATGAATTGAAAAATGAGCCAATTTTCCCCACTTGTGTATAAAAAAAATCTACACACCTGTCCCATTGGATGCTGGAGGCCTGACTGTTGCTGCTGCTGAGGCTCTGCTCAGTGACGAGGTTGTCCTCCAGCTCATCCTCAATGCGGAAGGGATGCGATGAAGTGGGCTCATCCTCTGGACAAGAGTACTGCTGAAGGAAGGGGTGAGATAGCGCTGCTTCAGCTGTCAGGCGATCCATGGGGTTAAAGGTCAAGATTCGCTCAAGGAAGTCCACAGCTAGGAGGAGAAAAGAAGGTGTGGGACTAAAGACTAAATTATGTGTCAGACCTCCAAACCTCTTCCTGTGACTCTTCATCTGTCACAGGTCAGCAGAGCTGTGCTTTTCTGTATCTTTTTTCCCCTTCTCACACTTCCATTATACTTTAAACTGCTTGACCTTCCCCTTCTTCCCACCTTTCAATTCCCATCACTCACCCTGATGATCCACTTCAGGCAGCAATTCAGAAAAGGGTTTCTTTACTTTCCATTCATGACTGACGTATGAAGGCATCACCTAGGAAAGCATAGTTAAAATGTAATTTCATTATTTCTGTTTCTTTAGAATATTTAAGGCATTCCATTATTTTTTCCACAGAGCCATGCTGCAAAGACTTAAATTTAGATCTGTCACAACATCAGAGTTTCATAATCTGATTCATAGAAATCTAACCACGTAATAAAATTAATCACTTATTTTGTTTTGTAGTGTTTATTTATTTTTGTCAGATTGTCTATAACCATAACAAAAACAGAACACAATACGTTGTTATTTCAGATATTCTTATATGTGAAATTCTTGACACAATATTGATATTTTAATTTTTTAATAAATTGTTGTCTAAAGCTGGGAACATGAATGCCAGACTTAATAATTATCAGATTAATGCTAATATGACTTCCGATGTGTCACCTGTAGCAGATCCTGCCTGTCCTCCTGTCTCAGCACCGGCACTGTGTCGAGAATCAGCTGCATCTGCTCCAGCTCATGAGCTCCTGGGAGCAAGAGACAACCAATCAGAAACAAGCACAAAGGAGACAGAGGATCATTTACATGAGCTAAAAAAAAAAAAAAAGTTAGCTCTAAGAGTCAATCATGACTATCTGGGAGGTACAAACTGTCAATTTAAAGAAACAGTAAGTTAAGCAAATTCAATTATAACAATCATTTGGAAATTACTACTACTGCCTACAGAATTCAAATATTACACCAAGCACTTTAATTACATCCCCATTGTATCGTCATTTTGTCTCCTCCTCACTTTTAGGCACACCGATCTTCTGGCCACACTCCAACTAAGAAGTTAACATCCTGCAACCCATTTACACTGGCAGACCCTAACTGCATACTAATGTGAAAGATCTACAACCTTAAACATCTTGATGAGCTTGTTGTTGGACGTGCACCAACTCAGTTGCCGTCAACCTCCACTGTTACAGTTCACAAAGTGCATTTTACCTTTGGCAATGGATGGAAATATACACATTTTGAAGTCACTGAATGTGGAGTGACCAGAAGAGTAACATGCTTTTGTGGCATGCAGGTCTTCTGCTAACACCCAGCAACAAAGCAGCATTTTTCACTCATGTGACCCATGGTGAAATTGCCCTTTAAATGTTTCAAGCTGACCGATGGACACCAGCAGGTGGAGCTATATCAGCGCATTCGCAGCTGTAAGAAATAAGCAAGTAGTGGTAATTTGTTTGGAAGGGAAAATGTGGTTTCCCCTCTGGTAAACAAATCTATACAGTTTCCATTATAGCCTGTGGGTTCAGTAAAAGCCAGGGAGAACACCTCCAACACCGGACGTGTGAAAATCTAAAACTCAGGAACACCAGGGAGCAGAGAGCTCCGTTGTGTTTATGATGCGAGCCCTGTGGTGTAGAGGGCTGGTGGAGGTCAAACCAGCCTGTCAGGAAGAACTACATCTGCTTTGGAGAGTGAGAATTTCTCTATCATCATTGTCATTCTGGTCAGGCAAAGAAGTAGTGTGCAGACGTGTCTTTGGTGGAGGACACTGTGAAAAGAAAAAAAACTCTTTGCTCTAACTGGATGCCATCACTACAGTGATGCAATCTTTAAGCCTGTTTTTCCATTTATGTTATTAAAACTCTACATAAAACATAACAAATGTGCCGTAATCCAACAAATGTAACTAATTCTACCTTTGCACTCATTTAGCCACATAACTATTCATGATGATGTCCATGATATGGCCTTGTGCGACCTTCCTGTGGTACGCATACTACAAGTATGCAAGCATATGCATTGGGTGTGAAAAAATTAAATGGCATTTTTCTAAATTTATCTCATAATTACCATGCACTGTCTTTCATGGGAACTGAGATATGATAAGAATAATAGCAGTTAAAACCAAAAAATAAATTCAATTTCCAAGAAAGATCTCGCAGGACCTTTAGTAATAAAGTGTTGCTTATGAATACTAATAATATGATCTTATTTTATTAGTAACTGTCAGGTTCAAAAAGACAGTCCTGTACTAGAGACAGCATTGAAAACAGTAGATGTACCTGCAAACAGCATGCGTCCAGTGAGCATCTCAGTCAGTATGCAGCCTGCGGCCCACATGTCTATGGCCTTGGTGTAATTGTTGGGTGACAGCAGCAGACGTGGGGAGCAATACCACTTAGTTACCAACCCCTCCGACAGATAGCCCTGGATAAGTAAGGCAGGTGGAGAAAATAGGTGAAAGAGAGCAACACAGAAAATTAACACAGAGAGAATCAGAACAGTAAACGCAGTTATGTTGCTGATGAGAATGCAGCAAACCAGACTGTTACCAGTCTGCATGCACTTGAATGTGTAAAAAGTGTGTTGGTAGTTGTTGCTGTTGAAATGGATTGCCCATTGCCCTGAATTGTCCCGAATTTCCACCGAAGCAACAACATAAGTCCTCATTAGCGCCGCTCTGCTCTGAGTCCCCTCTGTCTAATTCGCTAAATATTCAACTTTGTGAATAATGATGTTGTGCACAGAGATGAGCCAGTCAAGCACATTCACATGCAAACCTGATGTAGAGATAATGAGATGTTTCTGCCTGTTGCTATCATTAACACTCTCGCCGTCTCTTATGTATACCTCTCCACTTCTCACTGTGCAGCCTTGCAAAATCTCAAAATACCTTCACTTACTACATGATATTTCTATTCCACTCCTTGTATTACTCCTGAGCCAAATTTTGCTGCCCCAGGCTCCTAAACTTCTTCACAGTCCCAGTTTAAGAAGAGAGCAGACTGCACATGAAAATATGGTTATATTTCCTCACATATTTTTTATATTTTTTGGCAGCAAAAGGCAAACATATTTTTCAGTACTTTTCCACTCGATTGCTGTGAACTGCTGCGATAATGATCGCACCCACATAAGCTTTTCATTGTGCTGGGATGTTGCTGGGTTGCCCATCCATCAGGTATCTGCTAGACTCAAGGATGAGCTGACTTTAATTTGGTGATGAAAGGACAAAGATCAAGAATAGATAGAAAGGAACCCCATAATGGAACATAGCATAAATGTCTAATGTGCCTCATAGCACTATTCTCTTATCCTTTCCGTCTCTCTATAGTCCTCATTTTTTATCCCTGCTGCTCCTCTTCCTTTCTGTCCTCCCTTCTCCTAAAGCAATTTGCCATTCTCAATTTCACCAGTCACCTATCTTCTTCTTCTCTATTTGTTTTTTGTTTTTTTTGAAGAAGAAGAAGAAGAATTACTCTATTTAGACCAAAGAAATATAGACAGCTTGACTTTTCTCCTCATCCAGATAAGCAATCACACTTAAAATGAATGTCAGAGACTGCTCTTCACACCTCTAAATTATCTGTGGGTCCCTGGCAAAACAGGGCACAGCCTCTTTGATGATTACGCTTTAGATGTGCCCCCAAAGTGGTTTCATATTTTTGACAGCTTAAAAACGATTTGTCTTTGATGGCATAAATGAAACGGTACTTCTTCTTGAGCAGCAGGTTATGGGCACGACTCAGAGTCGTCATTCACTGTGGGCCACCCGCACCAAGATTCCCACTTATACAGCACTTCCAGCCTGTCCTCTTTTTACATGTCAAAAGAGGCTTTTTTGTTGTTGTTTTTTTAAAGTTAGATGACTCCTACATGTGTTAAATGTAACTACTAAATCACTGCCTGTTCTTGTCTGGGTGGCAGCAGACAGCGGAAAAACTGATGCTGGCTGCTCAGTGACCTTGTCTTCTATCTGTCTGGCTCTCTGTTGCCGCTTCATATCTGAGCTCTTATCTCTGCTACCTCATTCACTTTGTGTAGATATTTCAAACGTACCAAAGTACATTTTTGGGTACAATATTATTTTTTTATGACAAAGAAGTATATTTATGTCTTATTTTGGCAAAACAATGCACAAACATGGCCACAGATGTCATTTGTATCTGTTTGTTCTGTTTCCAAAGTATTCCACCTTCAGTGTAAGTGTCTATAAGATTACAGCGTGGCTTCTCCTTTCTTTGCTTTCCCTTTGTCCCCATTGACCTTCTTCCTCCTGTTTTTACCTCCCACTTTCCTTTCCATCCATTTATCCCATCCTCCCACCTCAGTATTTCTCTGCGTCATCATTAGCTGCGCCTGTTCCCCTTCCCTTCCTCTTTTCTTCACACTTTTTTTCCGTTCTTCTTTTCTTCTTTTCTTCACTTCGCCTCACTCTTTCTGCCATCCTGCTTTCCTTACCTCCTTTCTCACCTGTTCCTTCCCTCCTTCCTTTCTTTCCAGGTACTTTTAAACACCTTATCCACCTGTCTTCCCCCCCTCTGACCTTCATCCAGGTAATGAATAATTTCTGGGCAGATCCAGCGCTGCATCAGCAGGTGGCATTCACACATACACATTCACAGAAGCACCAAGATCCTACCGGTGTAGACTGTAAATAACATCACAAATAATCTTGTTTATCCCCTCTGTTTTTTTCCTCTCTCCTCTCAACCCTTCTGTCATCTCTCTCCGCCTGAGTAAATGTTTGCCTGTGTAGTAAGAAACACACTTCTAGACAGCTCATTTCATTGAATGGACCAAGATACAGTACAAGTATGAAAAGGTATGGCAGGTATAAGAAGGGAGTCTTTTCTACTTTCTGGGAACTGATCATTCAGAAGAACTACACATCTTAATTAGTTGATCTTGCTTGCGAAAATGACATAATATAAAGCAGTCATGAGTTCAGCTGCGATGCTGGAACCTTATTTGAAAGCAGTAAGAATCACACATACACCAGACTTATTTAAAGTTAACACCATTTGTAAATTTCCGTCAGAGCTGAGGTCAATGCGGCCCGCGTCCATTAACAGAAAATGTATGAAACGGCACTTTTGCATTGCATTATTGAATAAGAGTGAGAGAGGATTCTGTTGTATTCATTGCAGGCTTTGGCATAAAAACTGCATCACAAGCAGCCCAAATAGCATCATCTTACACACACTATACACACAGAGAGGCACACACTCATAATGTGGGTTATGCAATTTTATGCTAACTAACAGTGAGAAACCAATGTTCTGCTGGCTAACAGACTCATCAACCGGGACACCATCCATCCATCCATCCATCCATCCATCCATCCATCCATCCATCCATCCATCCATCCATCCATGAATCCATTCTGTGAACATGGTGGACTCTGCCCAGATAAACATTTATGGGGGTAACAGCCAACCCCTGGAAGATGAAGGATGTGAGATGGGTAGAATGAAGAAGATGTTCCCCTGTTACAATGCAAGGAAGAGCATCAAGTGCTTGGTCATGTAGCCAGACAGAGTGACTGAATGTCAAATAGTTCCCAGTGCTATTTTGCTACTGTGGTATTCCATGTTTTTGGCATTGACAGTCTGCATGCGATTGTTCTGTGCGGTGCCGTTTTTCTTTTTTTTTTTCCTGATCTATATATAGTACTTTATTCTGTGACCGTTACAGGATTTTTTTTTCTTTTACAATAGGTGCAAATATTTTGTTATATAGAATTTGTAGACCTTATGCGCTTGAAATCAGCATCTGAAGAGCACTGTCTTTGATGCACATTAGCAGTCAGTTAATCTCAGCACAACAATAATCTCATACAGTAATATTAGTCATGTGAAAAAGAAAATACACTCTCTTTCATTCCCAAGGATAATAAAAAAAGTCTTTCCTTTGGTCTTTACCAGGTTCTAAATTATTTAAACACAAACTCAGATGTACAACAACACATGACATATTACACCATGTCATTATTTATTTAAGAAAAACTAAGCCAAAATGCAGAAGCAGTGTGTTTTTGCTAAAGATTGGTGTGTGCATTGTACCCAAACATCTCTGCTTTGGTCTCCTCTGCTCCATGCTGCCATGTTCTTTATAGAGAGAAGAGGTTTTCTCCTGGAAACCCTTCCAAACAAGCCATACTTGTTCAGTCTTTTTCTAGTTGTACGGCCTTGAACTCTAACATGTAACATGCAAAGTGAGGCCTGTAGAGTCTGAGATGTAGCTCTCTGCTTTTTTGTAATTTCTCTTATCAATGCAGTTTGACCTTGAGGTGAATAGTTTGCTGGGACGTCCACTCCTGGGAAGATTGGCAACTGTCCTGAATGTTTTCCACTTGTGAATAATCTTTCTCATTGTGGAATGATGGACTTGTTTGGAAATGGACTTCTCTAAGATTGCTTCATTGCTCATGTTGATATCGAATGATCCAGACCAGCAAACTGCTGAAAATTCTGCTTTTATAGAGGTGGTTACACTCCTGGAGATCAATTAATCATGCATTTGATTAGTAGCACCTTCTTAATTACCTTTTTAATTCCTATGGAAGATTTAATGGTGTACTCAGTTTTTCACACACTGCTTCTGCATTTGGCCTAATTTTGCATGCTGTAATGTGTCATGTTTTTCATCTGAGGTTTCATTTATCTAATTTTATAACCTGATAAGGACCAGAATTTTTTTTTTGCTATGCCCTGATAACAAAAAATACATTTTGAACTGAAAGAGGGTGTACTTTCTTATTCACATGGCCATGAGATGTGTTGGAAAATGCTTTGTGTTCAGATATTGTTTGTAAAAATGTGACAAAGAAATAGAAAAAAAAATGTAATCTCTCTTTTTTCTCACTGGAGTCATTTTGCCTCCCTTTTCTTTCTTGCTTTGAGCTTTTCTCCACCTTACTTCTTTGTCACTCTGCCTCTGCTTTTGTATGTTTTTTTTTTTTTTTTTACCTCTGTTTCACTCAGCCTTCCCTGGCTCAAAATTTCTCACCCTTGCGCCTCATCTGTTCTTTCTCTCCCTTCTCTTCTTCCCTCCACTTTCCACTCCTCCCCCTGCGAATGCACCCCTGTGTCTGCGCCCAGCTGATCCCCAGTCCCGTGCTGTGAGCTGACAAAGATCGCCTTTCACAAGAGCTCCTCTTCACAAGCACAGACCAAAAAAACAAAACAAAAACACACAAACATACGAGCGCGCACGCACATTCAGTCTTACTAGTGTTACAGTTCGGCTTTGGGATCTTTGCACATAAGAGGGCTCAACAATGGAGTCGTAAATTATCTCTCAGAAGTCTTTATCTGTAATTGACAGGCTAATCACAGTGTTTGATTAGTGAAAAACTTGATACCAGCTCTAGGAAGAAGACAGAAATAGCGAGGTTTGGGCTGAAAGAGAAGCTTATTGTGAAAGACACAGGTCGGCAATATCAGACAGGGGGATGTGTAATCAGAGAAGCCAGTAATAATAATATATGAAAAAACCCAGGATTGCCTGGACTGCAACATGTAAGAAGAGATGCATCAGTTACACACTTTTCAGAATTGGAGATTATGAAATTGTAGCTGCTTGGCCAATGTGCGCACTTTTCATACACAGAATCAGACTAGTGATAAGCATCCAGCTGAGATATAAAATTAAAAGGAGATCTGATAGATTCCACATTGTAAATTGAAAGATAGAACAAATACGTGTGCTGATTTTCTGTAAGAGGATTTATTTGGAGCAGTACACTATTTATAGTGTATTTTTATTTCTGCACAAGCAGTAGTGTTTATACACAGCTGTCTGATAACCACATAGGGCTTGAAGATTTGATGTCTCTTCCCTAATAAAAGCTCTACCTCAATGAGATGGAGCAGAGATAACATTTGATATTACAATACTCTGCCTAGATGTATCCATCAGCAGCTGAATGGCACACGGTGCTTCAGAGAAATGAGAAGACTTGGCTGACTTGGCTGACTTGAAAATTTATAGTTTCATTAGCTTTTGTGGAACAAGCCTCACAAGATATAATCTTTTTTTAATAGGATAAAATCGATGCAACCAGCAACCACTTTCATGCTTGGTTGTAGCCTGAAGATTATGGATTTATACATTTAATATAAAGAAAATGTTAAGAGAGTCCAACAGGCATGAACTGGCTTCCCGTCAAAATAAAACTTGGCATTCATTTACATGCCCTAAAAAATTAAGTGAGAGTAATTAGGTTACATCTGGAAATGTTTGTGCACCTATCATAATCCAGATTTCGCCTCTTCTTTGGTAATCAGAACAATGTTTTCATATAGAGATGCACTTAAATAAAGATTTCCAACAACTGCAGTGTTGTGCAAAAGTCTTGAGCCACCTCTTTCTTTTTTTTATGTTTTGCTTCCAAGGAGCCAGACTTTCTTTAAATTTTTCAAAAGTCTTGAGCAATAGTTCTCCAGGCTTTCTGAAGGTCTTTCAATTTTTTTTTATTTATTTATTTATTTTTTTGACATTGGAGTGTTTTTTTAATCATTTTCAATCCAATCCCTGTACCTGACCATTTTCAGAGGAATGTTGCTGTTTTTTATTTCTTTATTAAGCCATTTAATACTGACCTATGAATCATTCAAGCAATTTGTGGGGAGGAGGTCAGGATAGAGGTATAACAGTGAGTTAAAATTGATGTAATTATGAACACAGAAAAATACTGTAACACCATGCAAAAACATCTGAAAAGTGTCTGATTGGCAGCAGTTCTATTTTTAAACAACAGCTTCATTTTTCAGCACGACGGTAATCTCAAACACACTGCTAATGCAGTAAAAGCATACCTGGATAGAAAAACACACAATGGAACACTATCAGTCATGGACTGTTGCCCCCAGAGCACGGACCTCAACATTAATGAAGTGGTGTGGCATCATCGTGACAGAAAACAGAACAAAAGGCAGCCAGCATCCAAAGAAGAGCTTTGAATGACCTTCAGAAAGCCTGGAGAATAATTCCTGAAAAATTCTAAAAGAAATTACAATAACGCTTGACTAAGAGAGCTCCGGCTGTGCTGAAGAATAAAGGAAGTTGTACCAAATACTGACATTCAAGCTTGGTAGATTTGCACAAACTCTGTTTTTTTTTCTCATAAACTGTATTTCCATGTACTGCATGTTTGCATGTGTTTTAATAAATCAATGCACCTAGTTCCCATTTTCCTAGCAACACATAAAGAAATGAGGGGAAGCTCAAAACTTTTGCACAGCACTGTAATAGTATGGCCCATTCATTTATCAACTTGAAAAGACTGCAGTGTGCATTTGTAAACACACTGCAGGCCATTTCGGAACCTCTCTGAGACAGCTTTCCATGCTTTTAGTTGTAAACCTGTCAGCGTGAGTCTCCCTGGCGTACATGCACTTGTCTGTGTTTGTGCGCCTGTGCGTGTGTCTCATGCTTACCTTATGAGAATAATGAGGGTCGACTATTCTGGCCAGCCCGAAGTCTCCGATCTTGAGCAGCAGTTGGTCCGTGTTGATAAATATGTTGGCAGGCTTCAGGTCTCGGTGCAGGACGTTGGCTGAGTGGATAAACTTCAGTCCCCTCAGCAGCTGGTAGAACAGCAGAGTAGAATGACCTATTCAAGGGCAAAAATCAAATCAGGATATCACGATGCACCCCAGTGTACTCTTGTATTTATAGCTACAGTGTGCACTCATAACTCACTGAATATCTTTTAAATGAGTGACTTTTTCTAATGTTTACCTGCATAGGATCAAGTATTCTGTCAAATAATAAAACCACCCATATGCAATGTATAAACATGGACATGCACCTTTAAAGAACTCCTATGATCATCTTTGAAAACATCCCTTGTGGATACAGGCAATAATAAGAAATCTGTACAAGTCCAGTGTTTTAATATGTCATTAACCCTGAAATAAATTTCCCTCTAGGCTGTATTGCTGTTTATCCATCTTCACTGTTTTGATGAGATTTCTGCCTTACCTTATGGTGCACAAAGCATTTAATAATTTGGCTATAAACTGAAGCTCTGAGATTCATTCAATTTGACCCTGAATTTACCCAAATTGTCATAAAAACTGGTTTATTTATAATTTTGTGATCATTTATATGTTGAGTTTTCTGCATCCCTCCTTTTACTTACCAGTAGGTAGCGGCCCTTGCTCTAGCAGCCGAGCCAGATCAGTCTCCATGCACTCCTGGACAATGTAGAGGGCGCTGAGCTGGGTTGGGTCCCGGGGCAAGGGTCGTCCATATGGAGCTAAAACCTCATGGACCCGCACCACGTTTTCATGGTGCAGCCGTCGGGTGATCTTGACCTCCCGCAGGGCGTGTTTCACTGTCACGGCGTCACGCATCACCAGCTTTTTGATTGCTACACGCTGTCCAGTACGTTGGTCCACAGCTGACAGAACCAGGCCTGTGGCACCTGTGCCAAGAGGTCGAGGGTCAACAAAGTGACCACCGAGGTCAAAGCCATGGAGAAAGTGAGGGGAGTCCTGTCTGGCCATCGCTGCTCACTCTAGAGGTAATAGAGGTGAATGATTCCAGGTACCAGACAATGGATTTAATCTCTTGATTGTTTGTTTTACTGTTTTATGCACATGACATTACATCTTGCTGGTGAGTACAGACCTGAATTTTATTTAGTTAGCTGCTGCATTTAGGTATTTGTTTTCTTGTCGACAAGAGCAAAATGCAGAACTATTTGTATGGAAAATAGCGACAATTCAAGAGACCCACAAAACTAGAAAAAAGGACTATTAAGAAAGGGTTGTGCTGAATTTTGGAGCTATACTCAATATTACAACAAAAGAAATGATCTCCATCAGGCCTACGAATAAGTTTTTGTGCATCGTTTGACCCCTTCATTTAGTCCAGTGTGGAGCAATTCAAGTTTTACTTAACCATCTGTTGCTCACGTTATCCCAAACTAAGGACAAACAAGACGAACTTTGATGCATTCAAGAAAAGGTGCGACTGAGAAAAGCATCAAACCCACTAAAGATCAAAATATATAAAACTGTAATGTTCGGTTTAGTCAGTGATCATACAGGGACGTGCTGGTAAAGCATCTACAGTGCATGTTTAAAAATAACTTCTTTTTCCTTCAGCATCTTCCGCTTGACTCTTGATGGTGATGATGTCTGTCTCTCCTTCACAGATGTTTTATTTTAGGGCTGAAGTCTGCTGCAGGGATGCACTTCCAATCTCTGCCTGTATCTTCATGCACAGATAGTCAGAATATCAGGGAGCCTTATTAATACTACTCAGGGCATGGGGTATCCATAGAAACAACCCTCTGTGTGGCTGATTCTGCTCTTACAAGACTTGATGTATCATGGGACAGCAGCAGCAGGCGGATGGTCGGCTCTGCACTCCTCTCTCTTTCTGCATGCTCTGCTGTTTGTTACAAGTCATCAAGCAGCCTTTGATGGTGAGGCAGGAAAAAAAAGGAGGTGGGGTCATTTGTTTTAAATTCAATAAGACTCCGTTGGCTCCTCCTCTTCTTCCATGATACCAATGAGTGTCTCTGTCAGTCACACAAGTTCATTCAGAGTGAGCTCCACACTTGGGCAGCAGCCAAATCCTGAAACTGTGGTATCCTCTCTGTATGCATATGCGTACACGTGCATGGGTGTAATCCCTCAGAAATCTGCTTCCCGATGCCCTTTCATGAATGTAGGGATTTCAGCAGCATCAGCTCAAGGCCACTATAGGAAGATACCGCTGTTAGTGGCGCTGTTCAGCACATCTGCTGCTCCTGCTGCTGGGGAGAAAAGAGGAAACGGGGTGAATGGAGACCTGAGAGACAAGGAAGATAACAATGAAAGTTAGACAGCAACAGAGCCTGGGTGCTAACAGGGTCTGTTGCGGCAGAGTTACCATTACATAACACCGAATGGCAGTGTAACCTAATCTATGCAAGTAACTTTAAGTGCATAGAGCAAGGATAATCAATTTTGCAATGCTTTAATATCAGCTATATGAAACTATTATCACGTCAAAGCAAAAAGTCTCTTTGACAGGGTGGAATCGGTTGGTATGGCCATACTTGTATTTTCTGATCTACTTGAGATTTTAGCTCCAATTTCTACGCCAGGAAGGTCACATGGAGGTAGAAAACCAAAGCATTGACTTTCTCCCATTCCTCAGCCCCAGAGGTGAACTCATCAATCCATAAAACAAATCTCTATGCTACCAGAAGCCTCAGGGCATGGTTGAGAATGAACTCTCCCTCTTTCAGCCTCTTACTTGAAATGGAGAGCATACACCCTGTAACTGGACTGTAGGTGCTTTTTTTTTTGTTCCCTTTCCACGGCCTTTAAAATACTTACAGACTCGTGTTAAGCTCAGTCGGGCTGACTGTCAGAGGCTGCAAGAGTGTAAGGTGAGAACAGAGAGACTAGAGAGGGAGCACTGACAGTGGTGCTGGGTGGGAGGTGCAGCACTGGGGTAACTTTATAAATAATGCATAACCACTAGAGATGTCGTTGGTGCTCTCTCTCTTCCTCTCAAACACACACACACACCCTCTCTCTCTCTCTCTCTCTCTCTCAAACACACACACACACAC
>JAVDPK010002477.1:0-45675 GCA_034780415.1 Cichlasoma orientale | reverse complement strand
CTACCTGACGCGATAGTTCACTCCCCCTTACGCTAAGGAAATGAGAAAGGGAGGGGTCAGTGGAGAGCGCCAGAGGACGGCAAAAGGAGAGCGCCGTTTGCCATCCAGCGTCTTCAGTAGAGAGAGAGACACGAAGAAACGATAAAGTCGATAAATAAAAAATGTCTACCTCATTTTAAGTTATCGTACGATTAATTGATTTATTGTTTATCGCGACAGGCCTAAGATGTGGTTCTCTGTGGTTCTCTCCCATAGACTATTTTCTGTAGTTCACATACATACATATAAATGTTTCTGCAGAATATGAAAATATCGACATTGCCACCAAGCAAGTTGTTATTTTAAGCATCACCTCATCCCTTTTTTCAGTTTTAACATTGTTTTGCTTATGTTAATTAACTAGTTTCTTTGTCTTGATGTTTTCATCACAACTTCTGTCCACTAATTCATTCGATAAGTGTCATTGTGAGGAAATAGGACTTTAAAAACCAATTGGCAGTAGGAATTTGTTCAAAACAGCTGCATTTTTAGATAGAAATTTTAACATTTGCTGCCAGTGTCATATGTTTATGATTAGTAGTATTTTATATTAGTATTATATTAGTAGTATATTGCTGTTTCAATGTTTTGTTCTGCATCTAGATTGTACACAAAATATATATGGTAAAATTACACTTGATTTGATGCTGGTAAAGTAGAGCAAAATAAAATGTAATAGTATTTCATGAGCATAACTCAGTCCTCAGCTTTTTACTCTGATAATGCAAGCTGCACATGTGCTGTCCTTCGCTTTCAGGTCCTGGTGTGCCGAAATTATCGGGGAGATGTGGACATGTCGGAGATTGAGCACTTCATGACCCTTTTAATGGACAAAGAGGAGGAAGGCACACTGTCTCCAATCCTGGCCCATGGAGGAGTGCGTTTCATGTGGATCAAACACAATAATCTCTACTGTATCCTTATTTTTCCCGGCAGCACATCAGAGTTTACAGTTTCCATGTGTTGTACTGATTTCTCTCTCCTGTAGCTAAAATTCTTAACACACATCATATCAGTGGTTGCAACATCCAAAAAAAATGCCAGCGTCTCCCTGGTTTTCTCTTTCTTGTACAAAATTGTTCAGGTATGACTGAACATCCAGCCATCTTCTTCATTTTTTTTTTTCAAAGCAAATTAACAATAACAAAGCCATATACCCTGTTGTGAGTAATGCATGAGCATGTTTATGTGTGGTCTTCTAGGTTTTTTCAGAGTATTTCAAAGAATTGGAGGAGGAGAGCATTAGAGATAACTTTGTGATCATATATGAGCTGATGGATGAGCTGATGGACTTTGGCTATCCTCAGACCACTGACAGCAAGATTCTGCAAGAGTGAGTATCTTTTTATGTACCCTTCAGTGAGACAATGGCTGAAGGGTATATGGTACACAAACTACATAGTTCATAAGTGCCTGGTTTTTAAGGTCACAGGTTGGTCCTTTTTTTTCCACTGGTGAAACTAAAGTGTATAAAATAAGATATTAGTCATTTTGAAAGCAAAGTCACGTTACTACTGTAACAGTTAAAAGAAACAAATTAGTATCACCTAGTGGTGAGACTGCAGAATGCAACCATCTGAATAATCTTGGCCTCACCCTCAAGTGTGTGTGGGAGAGGTTGTGGTGGCCATTAAATATTCCTAAGGACATCTGTATAAGCTGTGCAGATTCCCTGAAAGAGAACGTGTCCTAAGGTAACAAAAACAGAACCTTTTACATTTTGAGGTATTGATCCAAGTTTGAAAACTGTATTACGAATATTCTTTCATTTTTACCAGTCGATACTCCCGAATCCTACACTCGGGAGGACCCTGAAGCCACAATACTGGTGTCAAATACAACTTCAATTCCGAAACAGCTGAAAGGTGGTGTAAAATGTAAATAAAACCAGTATGCAATGATTTGCAAATCTTCACAGTGGAACGTAGAAAACATCAAACTGAGAAAATTTTAAGAAAAAAAAAGGTTAAAATTTTGAATTTGATGGCGGGAACATCTTAAAGTTGGGACAGGGCCGTGTTAACTTCTGTGAGGCTTCCCCTCTTCTTTTAACAAAAGTCTGTAAACATCTGGGAACTGAGGAGACCAGTTGCTGGACTTTCAGGAGAGGAATGTTGTCCTATCTGATTTCTTCTGATAGAGGATTCTATCTGCTCCACAGTCCTGGCTTCTTTGTCGGATTTTTTGTTTCATGATGCACCAGATGTTTTCAGTTGGTGAAAGGTTTGGACTCCAGGCAGGTCAGTTCAGCACCCGGACTCTTCTACTATGAGGCCATGCTGTTGTAATATGCGGTTTAGCATCGTCTTGCTGAAATATGCAAGGCCTTCCCTGAAAAATACATTGTCTCGATAGGAGCATCTGTAAATACCTTTCAGCACTGATGCTGTCTTTCCAGATATGTAAACTGCCAATTCCATAGGCATTGATGCACCCCCATATTTATTTTTCTCATTGAGAAAACTGAGTACTGATAACAAGCTGATTGGTCTCATCTCTTTAGTCTGGAGGACACGGCATCCGTGTTTTCAAAAAGAATTTAGATTTTTCTGACCGCAGTTTTTCACTTCCCCTCAGTCCACTTTAAATGAGCATTGGCCCAGATAAGATGGTGGCGTTTCTGGATCATGTTCACATATGGCTTCTTCTTTGCATGACAGAACTTTAACAGCAAACTGAGTTCACAGACGATGATTTCTGGGAGTGTTCCTGAGTCTATGCAGTGATTTCCATGACAGTCATTCCTGTTTTAAAGCAGTGCTGCCTGAGGGCTAAAGATCCAACAGGAGATTTCTCCAGATTTTCAGATTTTATTTACAGCAAATGATGAGGTATTCAAAGTCTTCACAATTTTATGTTGAGAAACATCATTCTGAAATTGTCCAACAAATTGTGGACACAGTTTTTGCAGATTGGTGACCCTCTGCTCATCATGTTTGTAATAAAAGATAAAATTGTCACTAATGTTGCCCCGTACAATATTATTCTGACTTCTATGCAGCTGTAAAATAAATGAAATCTAAAATTATTTAAAGACTAATTTAATTCAATTTAACATATTTCTTTCTATTGCACAAGGGAAGAAAATGAATGGATGAATATTTCTGTCTACCAGCTCATAGGCCTTTATGTGTGGAGTCTTCCAACCACAGTCCAAAGGCATGCTAGGCTGTTAACTTGTTAGGTTAATTAATTAATCTAAATTGGCTGTAGGTGTGATTGTGAGCATGAATGGTTGTCTGTCTCTCGTGGTTAGCCCTGCGGTAGACTGGCAACCTGTCCAGAGTGTACCACGCGTCTCACCCCATGACAGCTGGGATAGTCTCCACACCCTCATGACCCTGAATTTGATAAGTAGTTAAGAGGATAGATATTTTTTTTTGACTAACTTAACTATTAAATACCTATACAGTGCAATATTGTTGCAGAATTTTAGAAAATTACTGAGTCATCATGTTTGAATAAACCTTTTTGGGGGGAAAAAGTATATTCAAGCATGCAGGTACTTCACCTTCATGTACAGTTGGAGCAGAGAAGTTGGATGTCATGACTGTCTTTGTGGGCTTCAACCTAGACAGGTCATCAGGGGTAACATAGAGACACAGACATCTATTTATGTCCACACTTAGAGCCAAATTAGGATCATCAATTTACCTAACAGGCCTCTCATTTAAACCCACACAGGCAAACTCCACACAGAAAGGCCCCAGCTGATCCAGAACCATCTTGCTATGATGCAGCAGCACTAACTGCTAAACCACTGTGTAAGAGATTATTAAAAGTTAGCTTTAGGGTGCTTTCCAGCTAGCCCGACTAGAAAGCTGTAGCTGATAAACAACAACTGGGCCCCATACTACAAAGAGAGTTCAGCATACCCAGGGTATCGTACCATTACCTGGATTCACTTACCCTAACATCAGCAATCGGGATAAGCGTTCACATGAAGCTGGTTAGCAACTCTCTCTCAATAAGCCATGGTTTCCCTTACACGTTAACATGAAAGAGGTGATCTAACTGATCACAGTTACGCAAAGGTGTACTGGCAGTTGACTTTACAACGAAAGATAGAACGATACTATGGGAAAAATATGAAGACGTTAAACACACACTACAGACCGAAAGTAACACTTCTGCTGCAGGCAGGTCATCGGTCTGTCACAGAGCTAACTAAGAGAGAGCCACATGAGTGTGTGTGTGTGCGTGTGTGTGTGAGAGGAAAAGCACTGTGCAGTAGATTAATATTCAAAGCACTGAATGCTAGAGCCCTTTAAGCGCTTTGCCCAGCACTTATTATATAAATAAAGTTGAGCCTATTTGAAGCCAGGAAAGAAAGCCGGATATTTGTCATTAAGACACAGGAGAATCCGATGGATTATAATTGAGTATTTCATTAAATTAATGTTTAAAAGACATTTTTATTCTTTCAGCTGCAGCCCGGCGGTGTTTAACGCAGCAAATAAATATGAAAACGAAATTCAAACGTAGGCTTAGGTGGATGATATAAGGTCACCAAGTACAAATAGGTGTCAAGTTTTAGGATCATAAAATGTTGAGGAATAAAGTTGCATGTTGTAGTAGGCGATGATTTCGTACCTGCTGATCTCTAATCTCAAACCTAACCCGTTCCAGAGCAGGTTAACGGTAAGAAGAGATCCACCTTCGTAGTACGGAAAACCCGGGTTCAGCCCAAATCCTGCTTCGCGCTAAAGGCCTTTGGTGCACTTCCAAAGCATTTCGGAGTGAACTCGTATTCTAAATTGTTTTTTTTTTTTTATGTGGCTATGAATACATTTCTGGCAGTAATCACTCAAATCATACAGTGCAACTAACCTCAATAGAAAGAACAGTTGATGAGATCCAGCCAAGTTTCTATTGTTAATGATAACTACTGCTTTAACTGCCAATTTCCTGATGACATTTTCTCAGGTTTTCAATCAGTGCAGTACATTCTGCTAAAAAAAAAAAAAACAACGCATATTTGACTGCTGCAAAGTTTTTCTGTCACGTTTTACACTTTGCATTTTTTCTTTATGTGGTATTGTGCAGTCATTCCAATATACTGTCATCACCATGAACAACTGTATATGACCGTTTAGTCGTTCAGGAGTGGGTGATGTAGACGTGCAGAAAGCTAACTCTGGATTTCCCCCAGATGAGTACAGTAATAAGTAAGACAATCCTCCCTTGTAAACTGTGACAGTCTGTTCTTCTTTGATGCTTTCTGGGAACTCGCCACTACAGACAGTTAATTTCCCCTTTTTTCAGTTTTTCCTCCTGTTTATATTTTTGGTCTCTCAGATACATCACCCAGGAGGGCCACAAGCTAGACACTGGGGCCCCACGACCCCCCGCCACAGTCACCAACGCTGTCTCCTGGAGGTCAGAGGGCATCAAGTACAGGAAAAATGAGGTCTTCCTGGACGTCATTGAGTCAGTGAACCTCCTGGTAGGAACTCCTTGTTTTAGAAGGCCCATGTTACATAAGGAATGCCGGTCAAAGTGTTTGTAAACTTCCTCCCTGTGTGCGTCACAGCGCACTCAGATCGTCCAGCTTGCTGTTTTGTGTACAGTGATATCTTTGATGGCAAACATGTATTTTGATCTGTTCCTCTTTGACTTATTGACTGATTTAATCCCCCCTTTCAGGTTAGTGCCAACGGGAATGTTCTACGTAGCGAGATTGTTGGTTCCATAAAGATGCGTGTCTTCCTGTCTGGAATGCCTGAATTACGGCTCGGTCTCAACGACAAAGTTCTGTTTGAAAATACCGGACGTGAGTTCTTTCTTTGCTGAAAAGACGAGATTTGGGCTTAGCAAAAGTATAGAGTATAATGTTCTACTATTGTTTTATCAAGCGTTATCCATATGATGCTTCAGGCCATATGGAAAAAATAACATATTAATTGCAAGAACTATTTAGTCTGTGTCTGATTCATGCTAGTTTAGGCAATCCGTCTAAATCGCCTTCGGTGTTTATTTATGCAGGAGGGAAGAGTAAATCAGTGGAGCTGGAGGATGTCAAGTTTCACCAGTGTGTCCGTCTGTCTCGCTTTGAGAACGACCGCACCATCTCCTTCATTCCTCCCGACGGGGAGTTTGAGCTCATGTCCTACCGCCTCAACACTCACGTGAGTAATATGTGGCTGAACAAATGGAGTAGTTGGAGGGTCTAGACCAGAGGAAGGATCTGAAATGGTCTGACATACCCGCCAACAGGTATACAGTGTACGTACAGGCCGCTGGAGCAGTCAAAGAATCGGGTGTATACTAAGGAAATCCAGACACATAATCTAATTGGAATGAAGACTGGGTACATAAGAACATGTGAACCTGCTTACTACTTCAAACTGAAGGAGGTTGTGAGTAGAATTCACTACTGAAATCTGAAGTCCCATTTAAACTGAATCTCAAAGCCACTTGTGGAAATTATAAAATGAAAACTACCCTATAAAGCAGTGGTTCTCACGCTGTGGGGCAGGCCCCCACAGGTGGGGCGTGGGTGGCCAAGTAGTGAAACTAAATTTGAATGAATATATTTTTTTCGATGTAAACTAAAAGAGTTTGCTGATGCTGTTGTGCTGACCATTATTGGACCAAAATTCAGCTTGATTAAAAATAAGGAGCATGAACTGTTTTCAGCTTCTGAAGTGGGAGGTTTGCAGAAAAGGTTTGAGAGCCACTGCTATAAAGCATCTTAATGCCACATTAGTGGTTGCTGGCTTCGAATGAGCATGTCCTTTTTGGGGGAAAAAACATTTCAAAATGTATTATGTTGGATTTTTTTTCTTTCCTTTAGGGGGCGACTATCTACATAAACACAATTTTCCGCTTAGATTTAAGGCAGTAAATCTGTGTTACTTTATTTAACACAAGTCTTTGTGTTTTTCCGTTATTTCTGGTCATTTGATGAAAAAATATTTTAAGTGAAGTAAAATGGAACCAGACCTAATAAAAAACTGGTTAAAAATATTTTTATGATAACTCTGGGAATTTTCCTGTGGGAGAAGGCCATTTGTGGGGCTAGGGATGGTGGTGGGGGGTGGGGGGGGTGGTACCGAAATTATTTGTATTCAGAGATAAGCTGGTATTTATGACTGGCAGCTTTGAGGAGTACCTCATCAGTTTATGAATGTTTTTAATAACCACGGTTAAAATGGTGGAAACACAACCACACGGTTCAGTGCTGGGTCTGTGGTCGTGCCACGTGGCCACGTGTTACTCAGTGTGTTCTCTTTTTTTTTTGAATTCTCTAAACACCGCCTACTGAATTATAGATTGCTTTTATTGAAAAGTTACAAAACACCAAGTAAAAATGTATACACACAAACTCCCAACCATCATCCTCCAGTCCAAGAGCATTTTAAATGGCAAACTCATGAGGTTCAACCAGTTTAAACTGGGATTGTGGTTTCTATAAGTGTTTCACAACAGTTGCCAGTAAGCGTGCCGGAAAGGAAGTGGTATAGTTGAGCAGAAGTCTTTCGGTTGTAGCTATACAAAACTGAAATTGTTAACCCAAGGCGCAGTTTTTTTTGGGGGGGGGGCTGTATTATTCAACTAAAGACTTTACAGTTTGTTTTAATTCTCTCTATTCTTGTTTAGTTTTTAAAAAGGCTTAAACATGTTGTAACCAATTTTTTGATACTTTTTTCATACTTATTCCACATGCTTCTATATCACAGTATTCTTTATGTGCGTTAGAACAAGTATGGGTTGTTTGCGTGTGGACAGAATAAGAATCCATTCATTTAAAATCTTTGTTGGACATAATTCACACGGAAAGATTAAACTGATTAAGGTTTAGTCTCTTGTTACTCAGTGATGTAACTGTCTGTTTTAAAAGGACATGCCAAGAAACGCTCCAAACTTTTGCGCAATCTTTGTATCTCCCTAATTTTTTCCTTTACATCATCTCACACAATGCAAAACAAAACTGGAATATGATATGAGTATCTGTTTTTGCTGGTTGCTGTAGAAACAAAACAGATGTATGCGCTTGACTCAAAATGACTGATATTTGGTTGCTGTAATGACACCTGCCGTCCACTGGGTGGTGACTAAGTCATAGGTTATTTAAAGTGGTGTGTTCATGATCTTTGACAAATGTCCACTTAAAATCAATGTGCTTTTTATATCTTAGGTGAAGCCTCTGATCTGGATCGAGTCCGTTATCGAGAAGCACTCTCACAGTCGGATTGAGTACATGATTAAGGTAGGATGCTTTTTTCACTTGTTACATTAGCTGCTGTGTCATGTGTAGCTGAATTGTTACTGCTGTCATAGCCAGTCATGTGATTGCTTTAAAAAATCAAAGTGGAGTAACAAATGATTGCAGCTCAGACTGGCTTAAGGTTCAGTATGTTCAGTCAGGCAAAGTATACAGCAATCATTATCAGACTGTTTATGTTCTGTGTTTTGCTGTCATGCGTGGTAACCTCACAATTACAGTTTTAAATGAGCATTAAATTAAGTCCTGCTTTAATACCTTGTTTAAGCGGCTCATCGTGTTCGACTTGACCTGCTTGTTTTGGTTCTTAGGCAAAGAGTCAGTTCAAGAGGCGTTCCACAGCCAACAATGTGGAGATTCACATTCCTGTACCAACGGACGCTGACTCACCCAAATTCAAGACCACAGTGGGCAGCGTGAAGTGGGTGCCCGAGAACAGCGAGATCGTCTGGTCAATTAAGTCCTTCCCTGTGAGCAGAAGCCACGATTCATGAGCTCCGTACATACTGTTACAAAAATTGTGTAATATTGCCTGTGGCTTTTGTAGGTTTGCTCATGTTATAAAACTACACAACTCTGGTTTTTTTATTGTTAATAAAAACAGATTATATACTTCTCTGAAACAATGAGGAGCAGCTGTGAGCCTTCATAATATCTGGTTTTCCTTTTACAAGCTAAAACACTGTAGATTTATAGTTTGTTTTGGACTTCTATTAAAGAGCTTGTGTTGCAACTTCTCACAGGGCGGAAAGGAGTATTTGATGCGAGCCCACTTCGGTCTGCCGAGTGTAGAGGCCGAAGACAAGGAGGGGAAACCACCTATCAGCGTCAAGTTTGAGATCCCATACTTCACTACCTCAGGCATCCAGGTAGGATCTCCGTCAAACGGTGGTTTCACAAATGATTTGTCAACCCTAAATAAGCAACGAGGTGTTAAACACAAGAAAACAGACTGAGCAGACAGAACTGTATTCGTCATCCCTCTGTGATATACGGTCTGCAGGCAGATTGAAGCAACCTGTTTATTTGCCCCTGTGGTTTTGATTATTATTTTGGATTTAGAATTCTTGGTATGTGGCAACATTGCACAGCTGTCCTCTGTTTCCACAGCTGGAATTTAAACAATCCACTTCTGTCTTATGTTTTGGCCAGAGGGGGCAGTAAGGGAGCACTGTTAAATAGTCAGCTTCCCTCTGTGGTTGAGAAATTTCTAGTGTTGAACCAAGCAGACAGTAAGTTGAACTTGGCCCTCTGCTTTTATGTTAAGCACAATGAGAAAAAAAAATGTCAGCCTTGGTATCAGGTAAGTAGATTCTTTGGATTTTTATTGCATTTGACTTGAAACGTGAGACAGGAGCTAACTTTTAGGCTTCGTTTCTCCTCCGCGTTTAAATGAAATCTCTTGCTCGCCGCAGACTTACACAGATGTGCTCTGCTCATACTGTATAATCACAGTTGTCCTGTGATTATATGTGTAGCTTTTTCCCATGTCTTGATGTGAGGAAACAATGGCGACTTGACAAACTTCATTTGAAAATATCATATTATGGCCTCCAATGAAAATAACAGTGTTTCCACAGGTACATTTGCACAATTACACCTCAGTTTTACACTAACCAGAGGTAATTTAGCATTGTACTTTTTTATCTAAAGCAAGAGCTCCTGAAATATCCTTAGAAATACTCTTAGGGGTCAGATGTTTAAGCTTGGCATGGTAAAGGCTGTTTTTAAAGAGCACTAAGCCAGACATCAGTGCCGCTGCCTAACTGCCTTAGGAAAGTCATTTAAAAAAAAAAAAACACATGCACACCAGTTTTTTTTTTTAATACCTTCACGATCACAACAGCTGTTTTCAGGTTGTGTGTCATGTCGTGTGAAACAGCCATCATTTAAAATTTTGCAGCGTCTTTGCGCCCGTATCTGAACTCATCCGTTGTCATCGCTGCACCTTCTCGTTCTCTCTGAGCCAGCTTTATCGGCCAAACATAAACATACTTAATCTCTCTCATTTGATTCCCTCACAGTCATCAATACATGTCTGGACAGATATGAGCTCCTTTCGCACATGCACTTCGTTACATTAAACTGAAGCCATTTGAATGTGTTCGTTTCATCTCTCCGGTTTTTCGTTCCGTGTCGGAAGGAGCATGGTTAGGCTTGGTGAGGAAATAATTTACCTGCTGCTCTTACATAATTAACCCTGCTTGTAAGTGTCTTGTTAAACGTAAATCAAGGAAATGCCATCACTAAATCTGTAGAGCAAGCCGAACGTGGTTAAAACTGGAAGCATTCAAAGCGTATGTAAACTTCCTACTTCAGAAAACCGCAAGTGTATTCTTAACAATAAGCTCCGTTGTCAGCTTGTAGTTGACTCTTTACAGCTGTTGGAGACACTCGCCTGCTAACACCATCTCAATTACATCTTAACTTTTAATACTGTTTTCTCTATGACTCTCATTAAAAGAGCTAAAAGGTCATATTTTCCAGCTTCTCCACATTTCCTATGGCGCTCGATAAAAGTTCATTAAATCCTACGGATATTATGCAGCCCACTCGGAAACAAGAAGCTCAGCTTAATTGAAATACATGATACTTGTAATTGGGTTGCTTTTTGGCAGTATAAGAATGCTTGTCGTTTTCTGTGGTAATTGGGTAGCTGAAAGAAATAATCCCCTTTTCATTCCTTCCTTTAAATTATTGCCCGTCCATAAATGAACAGATGCTCGAATAAAAGCAAGTGGCTAAATTAGTGCAATAACACGGGCAGGTTTGGTCTGGTTTTGCATATTCATGGGATGAGGTCTTTTCCTACATTTAAAAACTCACATCATCCGTAAGAATAGAAATCAATTGTTCATACAAACAACATTTCAAGTCATAGACTGTAATGGCCAGTAAGCTCTTTGCAGCTACAGTGCAGATTTCTGTTTTAGTGTAATAGTACATCAGTGTAGGAGCTAAATCCTCTTTTTCGTGGTTTTCTTCAAACACTGATGACCTTTGGTGACTCAAACATGCATAAAGTGTTTTCTCTTTAATCTGTACACACCCTGGAGAAGTGAAATTGTGCTCAGCCCATGTCTGCAGCCTTTATTTTGCTTGCATTTGTGTAATACATTTAAAGTCATACGAAGCATCTGGTTCACTAGTACAGAGAGAGTGGAGCAGGAGATTGCGAATGTGGCATCTGTGGTGAATCAAGCGATATAACGGTCTGTTGTGGTGAAGAGAGCACTGAGCCTAAAGCTGTTGATTACTCGTCAGTCTGTATTTCGAACTTCACCTGCGGCCACAAGCATTCGGTAGTGACCAAAAGAATAAAATCACAGATGCAAACAGCAGAAAGGCGCTTGCTCTGTAGGGTGTCTAGGCGCACACTTTGAGTGAGGAACACAGATATTCGGGAGAGACTCGGAATAGAACACCACTCATCCACATTGAAAGGAGCCAGTCGAGGTGGTTTAGTCATCTGCCTAGTATGCCGTCTGGAGGCCTCCGACATAAAGTGTTAGGGGCATCCCTAACTGGTAGGAGACCGCAGGACATGATGGAGAGATTACATCTCTCTGGGTGGTTATGATGAAGGAAGTCTGAGTGGCTCTGCTTAGATTGGTGGATGATTTTTTTTTAATGGCTTGGCAGTATTCCGTTTTTCTAGTTGGGTTAAAAAAAAAATAGTAGCAAGTTAACTAGAGCTGAACTGCAACTCAAAAATATGATTACCTCTGAAACGCCACCATGATCGATTATTTTTTTTCTTTTCTTTTTTTTCCCTTCAACTTCATTTGTTACTTCCTGGAAGGAAGCCACCTGAAAAGGTCTGAATCTGAAAGCCACAAATGCACCCCAGGGATTTTTGGCCTAACGTACTTCAGCTGAGTGCTACAGATTGCTCATTGAGGTTAAACTAATTATTTAAGCTTGTCCACAAGGTAGGACTGCGTGCAGTGTTTTTTTTTTTTTAAGCGATTTGGATGATCGTTTAAGGGTCATTTTGTTTTCAGCTCGGTTTGTACTTTAAACTTTGGCTGATTTGTAATATTCAAAGAAAAAGGAAGTTATAGTCTAATTTGAGAAGTTATTGAGATTTATTAAAGTAATGTTATGAACTGCCTTGCACGTCAGAAGTATATGTATATAAAGTCAGAAAGAATTAGTGCTCGAATTGTTCCCAAGTTGTTCAAGGTCTTCACAGTACAGCAGTCAAATGGTTCTCTGATTTGGGGACCAGAAGCTCTTCTCCCCATGCTTTCATTGACACGGTGCTGCAGCCATCATTTTAGAGGGAAGCTATTAGAGCCGTATTCCCATCAAACTCTTGTGTCAAGACTGTAACCTTTCCCTTATTATAGGGCAACATCAGACTGGGTCTCAGACCCAAATGCAGCCAGGAACACCGCTCTCTACGTGTGAGAAGAAGCCGTGAACTTTAATTAGACACATGTAAATATCAAAGCATGAGAAAGTTCCTCTTAACTCTACCACTAAGTGTAGAGGAGTGCACATGTGAAGTATGTATGATGCACGTAACTCCACCTTATAAACTTAACTAGAAAATGGAGCTACCCCACACTTTGGCTGAGTGGCAGTAAGAGCAGAGCTGTTGTTATATTTTCAAATTGTGCTTCTTTAGGTGATGTGGAGGGAACCCAAACAAGCTGGCAGATGGCTTTTAGGCTATAACTTCTACCAAAAGCCTGATAAGTGCAGACCACACATGTAGTCTGTACTTACCGAACGAGATACAACAAACATCCTCTTTTCCCCTTCTCATCTTACAAGCCATAATGATATTTTGCGGAGGATGGCTTTTGATGCCGTTTTGCTGACTGCGTACCCACGGTCAGGCCGACTGCATGTTTGGCTGCAGCATTCGAGGAGAAGTGCTGTGCCGGCAGACTCGGTGATCCCATGTCTGTGTGTTTGTCGTCATGTCTCTGATGACCACGGCGCTCTCTTGCTCTGACCTCACTGTGTAGTGGAAGGTAATAACAAGGCGGCTGGTACCGAGGCCTCACCAGAGCCCTGCCACCACTTGACCAACAAATTCCTGCGCCGTTTATCCCGCTTCTAGCTGGGAACTGGCATGATAGAGATGTGACATGCTGACATCTCCCAGAGAGGGGTCATGTCATCTTTAAAATGGCTTTGCTCTCATCCCTGCAAATTACCACACCACATATTGACTTTTGTTTTTCCTTTTTTGTGATAAAGCTGGTACTAAAGAACACGTAGGCATGACAGACCAATCTGTAACCAGTTTTGCAGGGGACACTTATATATTGCTATTACAATACAAATTGCCATGTAATTACACAGTATTTACCATATAATTACCATGAAAGTCTGCCTGTATTGTCATATGTTAACTGTGATATTATTCAAATAATTGAAGTAGTATTTCAGCATTTAGAAACACTTCAAACACACACATTGTGCCACTAATAGTGGTATTTCCCCCACCTGACTGGGAAAAACATTGTGCAATCTAAGATGGCCATATGTTAAAGATGGTACTGTATTTTTAGAGTCTCTTCTCGAAATTGAGCTCTGTGGTAACACTGGGTTGGTGAAATATCAGTTAATGGCTTGTGAAAGTTGTATCTCGATAGTGCTGATGTGCATTTTTTTTTTTTAACACTCCCAGGCCTTAAAAAAATACAGTTATGTAAATTATTTTTGTGTCTCCCTTGAAAGCTGTTCTGTAGCTGCTTCCTTCTTCTGTGTCTGACTCATACTACAGCTTCCTCATCAACAACACTCTTTACTACAGCTCGTAGCTCATTACAGGCTTAAAAGTGTATCTTTTGACTGTTGAATGCTTACCAACCTGCTGACTTGAGAGGTAGAAGACTTTGTGACTTGCTTTTATGCAAAAGACAGTTAAAATAAATTCCAGTTATTATTGTGGGTAAAAAGAAAATGCATTAAACTACAGAAACATATGTTTTGTATGTTTCAGAGACCTTTAACTTAGCCATTAAACTCCTACTTCAGGAAGCCTAATAAGGAGCCGTGAGGAGTTACAAGTGAGCCAAAAGTAGTGCCGCTGTTATGAGAAATATAAATTCATTTTTTTTAATACTATTTTTGCAGTTAGGATTCAAGAAATAAATGTGTTACAGTTTTATACAAACAACAAATGGAACAATAAGTGCACGTTGGGTGTAAATGAACCTCATGGCGCTTCGGTGGTTAGCACTTACAGCTGAATAGGCTCTGGGTATGAATGGAAGTATGAGGGCCCGTTTACACGAGCGCATTTTCAGTGGAAACGCTGTCGTTTTGCAGTTTTCGAAAAGATGTGCGTTCACACGGAAACGTTTCAGAAGCGATCTCCGTTTACATGGAAACGCATAAAAACGCTGCAGTTGCCATTGCCAGGTCACAAGTTGGCGGTGCGGCTATAGGAGCTGCAGCCATAGTGCGCATGTGCGATTCCATTTACACAGAAACGGAGACTGGAGCGTCTCGAAAATGCTCCACTCTGGAGCCCGTCTTCAAAAAGTATCGTTTTCACTCCGTTCTCGTGTAAACGGGAGGCCGAAACGCATCGAAACTTAGCCGTCATCATCTGAAAACGTTCTTGTGTGAACAGGGCCATTGTCTTTCTCCCTGCGTCAGTCCTGTGACCTGTCCTGGGTGCACCTCAACTGTCACCCTATGACAGCTGGGATAGGCTGCAGCCCCCTGCAACCCTGACAGTTAATGGAAAGATAGATGGACTTTAGAACCCTAATTTTAAATAGTTATTTTTACAAAACTAAAATGGTTTTCAAATATAAAGTATATAAATATTTTGCCTCAACACTATATTTAGTTTATTTTTTACATGTGCGAGTACTACTCCTGTGTCCATTGTACATTAATCTGTTGTTGCATTGTATGCACATGCACGGCAGACTTAGATATCAAGCAGGCAGCTTACTTAGTTTGGTCACTTTGCATTTTTCTTTTGAATGTTTCCTCTGGGTGTTCATGTTCTCACTACAGTCCACAGATTTGCACTTTAGGTGAACTGTCAGCTGTAAATTTCCTGTGATTGTATCTAATTTTTTATTTATTTATTTTTGTATGTATTAAAGCTGTTGTCGAGCGCCCATCCCAGATTCATGCTGGGATGGTAGCCTGCAGTGGTCATGTTTCCAAGTGCAGTTTAGGCGATGGATGGAAAATGTGCACGATGATGTATTTTAGCTATCTCAAATAATTCGATGTGAGGAAATGACTCATGCAATATACTTACGAATAGCATATTACTCTAGAACTGTGACACCAGATAATCTGAGATAGTACTGGAGATGACTTATTGACTCCTCTATAGCATGTTTATATTGGCTGCTTTTTTTCCCCCTCCCTTGTAGGTTCGATACCTAAAGATCATTGAGAAGAGCGGATATCAGGCCCTGCCGTGGGTGCGCTACATCACCCAAAACGGAGGTGAGTTAAAAGTTCACTGGTACTGTTGTGAAGAGTGCCCATATGTGCAGGTATTAGCAACAGTTGGGCAATGCAGTGCAATGTGGTGGGAACTGACCTTGTACTGATGCAGTTCTATGAAAAGGGGATATGCTGTAGTACACGATGTTAATGTGGCAACGTCCTGCGCAATGTGAGAAAGTGAACTTTCTTTCTCGAGCTTCCCCGATCTTCACACTGAGATTACCAAGGTTGCACATGTTGGTCTTTTTGCTAATGTTGCCAGTAATTGCCAAACATCCTCATCTCATTTCCTCCATATTCCATTCATTCTGGGTGGAAAGCATCAGCTGCCTCCATTTGATTTCTCTCAGATTCCCTTTTTTTTCCCCCTTCTTCTTTCCATTTGATTAAGTCCTGTTCATTTCCTCCCCAGATTATCAGCTCCGGACCCAGTAGGCAGCGCCTCAGCCGGCAGTAGGCAGGTGGAAGTCGGACGGGGTGGAGTCAAGCCACTAATGTGCTATCAATGGCAGGTGGCAGTCGTAACACCAGAGGATTGCCAGTATCTCCTTTTTGTTTAGTTTTATATGTTTTGAGTTACATTCGTTTATGATCAATGCAAATCTTAGACGGAGCCTTCAGCTAGACAAGGTTCGAAATTGATTGTTTTACTGCTGTGCGGCTCCTGATACAAAGGGGCTCGATGAAAGCAGGAGGAATGTTTACATCGCCCGACGCAGCGCGGAGTTGTGTACAATCTATCACAGTGGGCGAGATTGTTAAAGTGTTACCTTTCCCATTTAACATTACTGTAATCAGCTACACACAGGTCAACATCACAGTCAGCCTGAAAAGGTTTTTTTTTTATGAAGCTGCTTTGGTCTGCCACAATTCCTTTTTGTTGATTATCTGTATATATTCTGTTAAATGTTAACGATCAGTGTTATTAGTTACAACAAACTGTTGAAAACAAACTTGTTTTGTATTATCTTCTCCATGTGATGCCATTGATACGTGCCAGAGTATTGCCTTCCTGCTTTGCTGTTGTGCTGTCTGTTGGTCCGTTTGACTCCCTTGACAGTTGAGCTTTGCAAATAAAATAAAATAACACAAAAAACTAAATGTGGTAAGTTTCAGTTGCATGGTAAACAGCTAAAAATCCCTATGTTCCAGTCCAGCACCTGTTTTTCTTTCCTCTGTCTGTACCTACATGCTTTTGGACCATTAAATGTCTATTTAGAGAAGAATGTTCCATCATCTGCTTGCGTCATTTTGTATATAACATCACTGCGATCATCACAGTGAGCTTGTCATAGCGTCACATCCAAACACCTGTACTGCAGAACGGCGAGGATTGCTGAATGGAGGGAAAACTTTAGCGAGAGACACAGAGGAGGGGGTTTCCTGTATCAGACCTGTGGTTGTAGCTAACCCTGGATGGTTCTTTCCACACTGGTCCTGGAGGTCTTTTCAAACAGTGCGGCTCTTAATGCCCCGGCCGCCGTGATATCATAGGCAACTGAGTGCAAGCACTCCGTAAACAAGCAGGAGAGCTGGGAAGGATGTGACTCAAGCTGCGGTCAATGATCGCAGACATGCTCAAGAGAAACGCAGAATGGACCGGCACAGACTAGTTATTGTTCACACCAAGCCAGGCTGCAGTGGTGCAGCATGAGGTCACTGCTTAACTTTGGCTTGTAAGGGGACTGCAATACTCCTAATTCATGTGAGTCACTCTGAGCAGGTGCCCAAGGTTGTGAGTCTGTCACAATGACCCAAATGGCCAAATGACCTATCACATGGCTGGACTTGATTTTATCATTTAGATTCCAGTTCTCTTTATTTTTCTTTAGAGTTGTTTGTTTTTGTTGAACACCTACACAGTCAGGTGTTCACAGTCTGGGAGCAAAACATGAATCACTTTCCAAAGAGAACATTTTTGAGCGTTTAGTTTTTAGAAAGTTATCAAGATCAAGTTAATGTTCACCTGTGGGAGACTAAAAATGCAAGCTTATCTTCAACGGTATCTTTTTTTTTCTCCCTCCAGATGTTTTGTTGCAAGAACATAAGATAACATCTTAAATGTTAGAATAATACTCGACTTCAACTTGTGTTTCCCTCGCGTGACAGTTTTGTCTGTTATAGGTGTTTATTGGGGGTTTTTGTTTTTCAGCAGATTTGATATCGGGGTGAATTTTTGCAGAAATCATTTTGCTGTATTCAAGTTCATCCTCTATGCAGCAGTGACCTGAATGGCAGGTATGTTACTGGTAATAACACCTACTCAGACCAGATTAAATTTATCTTCTCTGTATCTACTTCGGTCTGTGGTTGAGAAGGCTCACAATGGTATTCTACAAATTTTCCCATGATGGTCTTTTCATGCAGCGACTACGGCAACACTCTCATAATATATTTAAGCACCTCCTACTCCAGGTCACGACATCTCTGCAGCAGAGCCGTTGGTAAAATACACTTACGGGCTGACATGTGTGCGCCCTCACTGGGGAACAGTTTCTGCGATACTTGGCAGAGCATATGAAAGTAGTGTTTGGCACATGATGAGAAGGCCGCATTCATTAGGCAAATTCAGCCGCTTAGGAGTCAGAAGGGAGTCCTGACATAACCTCTTATTTGCAAGATTGCTTACAGAAGCTTTGGTTGAAGCAAAACAAAAAAAACAAATAAATCAGCATACCCTCATATGTTCACAAATATTTAATGCAAACATGCTCTCTTCTCTAAGATTGACCGCAGAGTTATCAAAAGATGTTCCTCAAATTGAAAGCTTCCTCATTCTTGTTAAAAAATCGGTCATTTCAAGAAATTGTGAAAAGGCAAATTTGTAGAATGTAGAATATTGAGACTCAGTACATGCATGTAAATATTACAAACTGTTATATTAAAAATAAGAGACGAAAGCATTTGATATACCCATTGTATTAGTATTACTACAGTATAGTACACTAAAGGTACTGCAGTTGTTCAAAGCAGCCCTCCCGAAGGTAGATTGTAACCACCTGGATAGCTTTGCAAAGTTTATTGTTTTTATTAAGATTATTATGCAGTGGTTTTACAAGTCTAACCCACTGAGGTCATATTGGGCAGTGTGAGGCCCATGAGCTAAAATGAGTTTGTCCTCGCTCATAGGTGGACCTAATAATGCCTGCTTTACACACTCAGTGGCCACTTGGTCACTTTGTTAGGTACACCTGTTTAACTGCTCATTAACACAAATATCCAATCAGCCAGTCACATGGCAGCAATTCAATGCATTTAGGAACATAGACATAGTCGAGACGACCTGCTGAAGGTCAAACTGAGCATCAGACCGGAGAAGAAAGGTGATTTAAGTTACTTTGAACGCGACATGGTTGTTGGTGCCAGACAGCTGGTGCCAGACTGATCTGAGTATTTCAGAAACTGCTGATCTGCTGGGGTTTCCCCTCACAACCATTTATAGAGTTTACACAGAATGGTTTGAAAAAGAGAAAATACCCAGTGAGCGGCAGTTCTCTTGGCAAAAAATGGCTTGCTGATGTGCGAGGAGAATGGCCAGACTGCTTCAGGCTGATAGTCACAACCAAGATGGACATCAGAAGGACATCTCCAAACGGGCTACAGCAGCAGAAGACCAGACCAGGTGCAGCTCCTGTCCGCTAAGAACAGGAAACTGAGGCCACAGTTAACATGGGCTCACCAAAATTGGACAATAGACAATTGTAAAAATGTTGCATGGTCTGATGAGTCTCGGTTTCTGCTGCAAAATTCTGATGGTAGGATCAGAATTTGGCATAAACAGCTTGAAAGCATGGATCCATCCTGCCTTGTGTCTACAGTTCAGGCTGCTGGTGATGTAATGGTGTGGGGGATATTTTCTTGGCACACTTTGGGCCCCTTAGTACCAACTGAGCATTGTTTAAAAGGCCACAGCCTACACAAGTATTGTTGCTGACCATTTCCACCCCTTTATGACCACAGTGAGTGTACCATCCTCTTATGGCTGCTTCCAGCAGGATAATGCACCACGTCACAGCTCAGATCGAACATAACAGTGAGGTCACTGTGCTCAAATGGCCTCCACAGTCACCAGACCTCAATCCCATAGAGCACCTTTGGGATGTGATGGAACAGGAGATTCACGTCATGGAGCTGATAAATCTGCAGCAGCGTGTGATGCCATCATGTCAATAATGGACCAATATCTGTGAGGAATGTTTGCAGCACCTTGTTGAGTCTATTCCACAAAGAATTAATTCAGTTCTGAAGGAAAAAAGGAGTCCAGTCCTGTACAAGCAAGGTACCTAATAAAGTGATGAGTCTATTCTGGAAAGAAAAATAAACATTTAATAACCTTAAATTTTATTACATTCCACCAATTGTTGAACACTGATTTTAATTTTTTTGGTATTTGAAAAAATATAAACCTGTTGAAAGGAGATCAAAGGAGAAAAAATAAAAATGTTTCAAGGTTATGTAAACAATGTATATATTTACAGATTAAGGTGCTTTCATTGCTTCGAACCTGGGCCATCATCACCTGCAGAAAAAATATCAGGCAGGTCCTGCTAACAAACCAGCATCCTCAGCAAAACCTGCACCATCTTTAACTTTCATCATCTCTGCCTTTGATACTTACTGAACTGAACAGGTGACTAAACCAATTAAACGAACCCTCGTGATAAGAGCGTAATTCGAATAACGTGGGCGACATAAAACTTCTTCACCTTTCACCTCAGGTGTTTTTTGGTTGTCATGCCAGCCTCAGACTATTGACACTGATTTTACAGCAGTTACAGGCAATGGAAAATAACTATGGTTACTCAAGAGTGATGAAGCAACAGATAGAGGTCTGACAGCGTGGCAGTGTCAATTTCAAACACAGGTGTGCCACGAGGAACCCCGTGTTTATCCACACACGGAAGCCCAGTGCTTAGCAACCGAAGGAAATCCTCTCGTGTCACATCAGTACTCTGATCCTCGCGTGACGTCAAGACGAGGACCTTCCTTTCTCAGGCATCCAAAGTGCCCCGTAATCTTCTGCGAAGTCGCTCACCTTCTGTTGTGAAATAGAAAGAGCTGATTAGTCACTTTGAGACAGTAACTGGAGAAAAGGTATTCCACTACAGGAATGTGAAATACCTTTGTCCTGCCACACAGACCAGAAACGGTTGTTACGCTGGATGAAAAGTGCCTGGAGCTCGGTGTGTGGTCCGCACTGGCTTTACAGCGGAGTATTCCTCCAGAAGAGGGAAATTTCCATCCTCCTGTGTAAACCTTAGAACAATATTATTTTAAAGAGCATATAGCTGAGTGTTCAACCTACTGGCCTTGACATGCTGCTGCAATCTCGGTGTCTGCAGCCCACACATCACTAGAGGACAGAGATGTGTTAGCTCAGGGGGTGGCGTGTGTGACTCTCAATCATGTAACGTCATCAGGTTTTATACTGGGTCAGTCACTTATAGTTTCACTGGGTCAGAGTGTAGATATGATATTGTTGCTATATTTACTACCCACTAAAGCGCTCATGTAACGCGGGTTTTGCTGTGTCTTTGTCTTGAAAACTGAGTCATGAACAGTGGGGTCCAAAGTCCGATGACCAGTAAGGACGGCAGCGCACGTACCATATTATTATAGACTCCCAGAGCAATGTTTCCTAACCTGCAGGTTAGACTTCTTCCGGAAGTCCCATGATACATCAGAGGGGTCAGCAAAAGACTAGAGGGATATGAAAGAAAAAGACTTTATCATCATCTTGATAACTTTTCTTTGTTTCGCTCTCAAACGCAACAAAGAATGACAGCACCTCTGCGATACACCCTCGGTATCAGCTTGTTCCCCCGCCAAGGCAAGTAGAACATCATGACACTTGGTGGAGATGTGGAGCACGGGCAAAGGAACAGCTCGTAATAATGTGGCCTCCGCGCGACCGTCTAGATGTAATACTGTAAAACTAGAAAGGAAACTAGAAACTAAACCTCTGTCGTGGCAATCTCTCCGTCATTCTGATATTTCGTTCTAAAACAAAGTGGGAGGCCAAAGGACTGATGAGCCCCTACGTCACAGCGAGCTCGGCCAAAAACAAAATCTAAATCCAGGAAAGAATCATATCTGTGTTTCATTCTGTCTCCCTCTACCATCTTTATTGACCACAGGTTCAGCTGTTTCATAAATCTCTCAGACGCATGTTTGGAAACACACTGTAACTTCAGGTATTACTAATATACAGTACGCCTCAACTGGAAGTGTGTCTTTATTATTCCTTCTCTCTCTTTCAGCCTTAGTTTCTTTTCTGCTTTTATTCCTGGAAAACTACCCTGGAGACAGCCATGGCATCCACAGGGAAAAAGACACAAACCACTTACTGTCAGCGCAGCTCTGTTTATTTTGTCAGTTCGCAAATACGGCCTCTTTTTACTCTTAACCAAAACTGAAAGTCAAGACAAGAGGCATGGCTTTCTAAATATGCCTCCTGGTTGTATGTTTGCTCTCCGTATTCATAAGTTTGTCTTTTCTCTTTTGTGAGGAGTTCACGGTGCCACGACATGCCCCGCACTGCAGGAGGATTATGAGAAAATGACATATCTTTAATGATGGTTCTGTACAACCTGAAGCAAAAGCCTACCGGGCAGGTTGAATAATGTTTTCCTTTCACAACTCTGCGATGGCACCGGAAAGCTTGAAAAGTAAACCACCCCCCGCTAAACAAACAGAGACGTGTCCGGCTTGTGTGAGAAGGAAGTCGTCTCGCAATAAAAAAGAAAAAGAGAAAGAAAAGTTGTGAACATAGAAACACTTGTGCACGTTCACATATCTCTGGGAATAATTTATGCTTATTATCAAAGAGGAAAGCTTTCCTTTTATTCTTTTCTGTCACTTAACAAAACCATCCAAATAAATGCTGCTTGAGGCCTCTTGGTAATCGAGAACTCTTTTCTTTTAGCACAATAGAGGGTAAAATCCTCTTTGAGAAGGCAGAGGACACCTGGCTGTTAGATGTAAGTTCAAAGGCTCATCGGAGGCTTCAGTAACCTTCAGTTCGTCTTTCATATACGCATAAAGAAAGACAAGTGCACGGGGAGAGCAAAGACACCTTGCACTCTGGGTAATGACAATTGCAGATCTTCAGCAGCGCCACAGTGGACAAACCTCTACTTTCCAGCCTTCAAATTGCTATTTTAACCAGCTACACGTCTACCAGATCTACATCTGGATATTATCTGGACTGTAACAGCTGTAATAAACACTGACGCACTCATCAGAAACCCCCTAATTCACTTTGATTGTCCACCAGGGCGCCTTTTGGTTTCACTCCCTGCTACTGAAAATATTTGTGTTTTCCCTTCTTTCGCTCTTCTGGACATTTGATAGGCCTTGGACGTCGTCCGACATACTTTCTGCTGTCTTAATGCTGCCCCGTTGCACCAAATGATATTTTAGCACAAGTGCATGGCAACAGCAAAACAAAGAGGCACAAGATGAATTCTTTGGCCGACCACTTTTTGAATTACTGATCATGTAAAAACCCGCTGTGGCTCCCAGATTGCAAACATCAGTCCTTGGAGCCTGCATGCAAACCAGCCCTCTAAATAGGCTTGTCTATTTCTGTTGGGCTGCGGGGGGAAACATGTGTTTGACATCAGTGTCACTCGCTAGACGTTTTGCAGCGGGGCTTCATTGTCCTCTTACAGCAACTCCACTTAGATTAACGGTTGACAATAGCTGTATTCAAAGCGCGCTGGTAATTACAGTCCGATCAATGAGCTCACGTTTGAGGAAAGCCCTGCCTACAGAGGTTAAATGGGTTTTGGATCCATCGTTGTGTCTAGTTTTGAATCTGTTTATACTAGTGCTTTGAAAAGGGCTCTGGATAGACAATGTAAAGTAAACACACACGCAAAATACAGCTTGTCCTCCACCACAACAAACTCTCCAAGACTATCATACCATGTACAACATGCCCGGCATCAAAGGGCACAGTTATAAGCAACTTGAAATCACTATATTACTCAGAAACGTGAAGCGATGTGACAGTTTGCGCAGGGAAAGTGAATGAGTCCATCCTTTCATAACAACTGCTGTTGAGAGCTCATAATCAAAACACCCGACCAGGCCAGCGCTCCAGCTGCGCTGCTGACGATGTAGTGGAAAAAGAAACACTCGGGGTGTGGGAATGTAACAGCTATTAGGTTTCATCCTATGAATCATATTAGATCACATCAAACTTTGTCTTATGAAACATTTTGAAACAAGTACAACATTAAAATTCAGTCCGCCGAGGAGAAGAAAACAAAGGGAATTACAAAAGGAGACAAAAGAGGCACATCAAAACAGCGGAATTCAGGAGGATTTGCCCTGAAATCTGTCCGATTGAGTTTTAATGCAAGTCAAGTTTTCAGTTCGCCCGTGTAACTCCTACCCCAAAGTAAAAGCTGAGCCTATTCATATATATATAATTTTCTTCTTTTTAGTCACCCATACAAAACCGTATTTGTATTTGTTTGATTCATTCAATTCAGTCATTCAAAGTGCAAGATTTTCATATTATTCATGACCACAATATGAAATCTGCTACTTGGGAATTTTGCGATCCTTAATTGAATTCAGTGGTGCAAAGAGCCTTTCAGATGATTCAGATCAAGTAAAACAGCTTATGAAACATGGCAACACAATTCTGATTTTATTAAATAAAAAAAAAGAGACACCCTGGAATCAGATATTTGTCATAACGGGATGAACTTGGTTCAGCAAAAATATGCAGGTGTGTTGTGGTGGTTAAACAATGCTCATGTGGTACCAAGAGGTCATTTTACCACCACCAGCAGCAGCAGCAGCCAGTGATACAAGGCAGGATGGAGCCACGCTTTCATGTTGTTTTTGTCTAATTCTGACCCTGCAATCCAAATGTAGCAGCAGAAATCAGGTCTCAGATCAGAACAAATAACATTTTTCCAGTCTTCTATTTTTATTTATTTATTTGTTTTTTTGGTGAACTTGTGCAAATTGTAGCCTCAGTTTCCTGTTCTTAGCTGACAGAAGTGGCAGTCTCCTGCAGCTGTAGCCCATCTGCTTGACGGTTTGACATATTGTGCGTTCAGAGATGCTCTTCTGCATACCTTGGTTGTAACGAGTGATTATTTGAGCTACTGTTGCCTTTCTATCAGCTTGAAGCAATCTGGCCATTCTGCTCTGACCTCTGACAACAACAAGGCATTTTTGCTCACTGGATATTTTCTCTTTTTCAGACCACACAACCATCACACACAACCAAATCTCAGTAGATCAGCAGTTTCTGAAATACTCCGACCAGCCCGTCTGGCAGCAACAACCATGCCACATTCAAAGTGATTTAAATCACCTTTATTCCTCATTCCGATGCTTGGTTTGGACTTCAGTAGGTCGTCTTGACCGCGTCTACATGCCTAAATGCATTGAGCTTATTGGCTGATTATGCATTTGTGTTAACAAGCAGTTGAACAGTCTAAATAAAAGAATAAGTGAAATAACAATCAAAACACTTATAATCATTTTAAAACATTTATATTCCACTCATGTACCACTGCCTGTGGACTTTAAGTGAGGTGTTGTTGAGAAAGAGCAGAATTTCACATTAATCCTCTGAATAAAATGTTCAAACAGGAAACTCTCCTGCTATAAAGACAGGTGATGCTTGTGATCAGTATCCTCATGAACCCAACCACTTACTGTGTCCCAGTCCCACATAAAAATTGTGTATTTACCCAATCAGATGTGGAGAAGAGGAGCAATGAAAGGCCTGTGTGACACCAGTTCTCTCCCTCTATAATTTCCGTCCCCATTTTCCACCAAGACCACTCAATCTTACAGCCATATGGCGGTTTGCTGCCATAACCATTCACAGCTGAGTAAAAATAAACCCTCTGGATGCATCCTTGGGACAGGGGTTTGAAGACATATTCACTACAACATTTGCTTGACTTTGTGCTGGTCATGATAACCTAATGTGATTCACCCTGTCTGGAGATGATTCTCTTCATATAATTTGAGATGGGAATACGGTCAGGGTATACTGTATCATTCAGTTTAAATTCAAGGGTGAGGCAAAAATAGAAATTCAACCACATGAAGAAGTTCAGTCCAGAAATAGCTCGTTTCATGGGTATGTATTTCAGTGGTGCAATGATGGGGTCTCTCCAAGGAGCTTTAAAAGCTCCCCCATTTATGATTTGGGGTAGGGTGGTTGCGCACGTGGTTAGCTCACTGTGTGCTTCTGCATACGACGCAGAAAGTTTAAGAATTCAAACGTCCCGCAGCTTTCGAAAAACAAACGTCCCGAAATGTAAATTACACAAATTGCACTCCCAAAATAAACACATGTGTTGAGAATGCCACTTATAGTAAATCCCTGACTTAATTAATGAGATTAACTGATGCTCTTTCTTCAGGCTTTCAGCAAACACAGCATGTCTTCACACACGGTGAAGACATGCTGTGTAGTAACTCAAAGGTGCGGCCGCCGTCTGCTGCCTCCCACATAGATTAAACTGTAAATGTGGTATGAGGTGTGCAGACAGAGAGACACAACCTTCACCCACCTGAAAGCAATTAAGGAGATTGCTGTCTATATAATTATTGTGTCTTATTTATGGCATTTTGTGGATTGTAGTTTTTGGTATTTCACAATGGAAGGAAAGGTTGCTACATATGTTCATTGCCGGGTCACATGCTTTTGTTCAGTCTTTATTTGTCTTAAGCTTTTGGGTGATTGCATTAAGTCTTAGTTTAGATTTTTTAGCCACGTTAGCTGCGTGTTTCTAAGCAGGCGATATCAGTGGGTCAGTTGGCTCATTGGTTCAGATCATTGCTATGTGTTTTGGTTCAGGCGCTTTCATTTTGTGATTATCATCACAGTGAAGAAAACTGAGAAGCCTCTTGGATCAGAGGTGAAATGTCCAGTCACCTTTTTTTCAAACTCTTGAAAAGTGTTTTAGTTTGTCCAGTAATATTTAAGGAGATAATTGCAAAGCTATGGACAATCCTTTTGTCATGTTTAGTGCTTATTTAGTAAATGTGAAACACTAAGGCGCCAAACCTGGGGAAGCTACCAGAAAATGTCAAAATGCCGGGGAAGGCAAATTCCTCTCTGTCTCACAGCTTCCCTCTGGAGCTGCAGCCCTGAAAAAAAAATCCTTCACAGGGTGCCAATTTGATAGAAGGAGTCAAAACAATATATACAGTTCCATTTTTAAACAGGTTTTCAACTGCAGCAAAAACCCTTTCTGTAAAAATTAAGGGAATCACAGCCCCGCTAACTAATTTATGGCAGCCGCTCTTCTTGATTTCATGTGTAAAAACGTAAAGCGGCGGAGAGCTTCTAGCAGCAGCCACAGGATAACAGCCATCCTAATTTAACTACCCCTTATAAACATTTAACTAATAATGTAGAATGTAATAAAACATATGTTATTACATTCATTACTATTAAGTTATCTCATCAATAACTTTCGATAGCTAGGGTTTTAGGGCAGCATGGTGGTGCACTGATTGGCACCGCTGCCTCACAGCAAGAAGGCTTCGAGCTTGAATCCAGACCGGGACCTTTCTGAGTGGAGTTTGATGTTTTCTCCACGTCTGTATTGGTTCCCTATGTGGGTTGGGCTGTCTGTAGGTGTGAATGTGAATGGCTGCCTCTCTCTATGTGCTAGACCTCTAACAGCGTATTGCAGTGCCAAAGGGGATTTGTGTCTCTGACGAGAACGGAACCAGCAATCTTTCACTTGCCAACTGAATGCATAGACTACTACACTATGGTGACCCTAAATTACGTTAGTGGAATAAAATGGCTGGATCAATACTTTTTTGAACAGTTATTGGCGTAGGGATTGAGTTCCACAAGCAGAAAGTTTTCTCCCGTAATCACTCTTAAATCTTTAACAGGTCACTCTGCGTACTTTAGGAGAAGGTTAGAGTCACCTAAGAAAGACCAAGTGAAATGAGTATTTTACTTTTCACTAATGTTTTTTTTTTTTTTTTAAATGGTGGTGCAGTGGTTAGCACTGTTGCCTCACAGCAAAAAGGTCCTGGGTTTGAATCCACCACCTGGCTGGGGCCTTTCTGTGTGGAGTTTGCATGTTCTCCCCATGTTTGTGTGGGTTCTCTCAGGGTACTCTGGCTTCCTCCTACAATCCAAAGACATGTAGTTTGTGTGGTTAGGTTAATTGGCGATTCAAAATGGTCCATGAGCGCAAATGGGTGTCTGTCTCTCTGTGTTAGCCCTGCGACAGACTGGTGACCTGTCCAGGGTGTACCCTGCCATTCATCCTATGGCAGCTGGACTAGGCTCCAGCTCCCCCACAACCCTGAATTGGTTAAGTGGCTTTTTTTTTCCTCCATGTTGAACGTGCAAATAGTTATAGCCAATTAGCTCCATTGGCTCCTATTCACTGAGACTCTTGTGAGCACCCTCTAATAAAGAAATTATGGTTCAGCGATGGTAGCGTGGGTAGTCAGTTAGCAGCCCACGGGCAGCTTCAGACAGCCTGTCTACCTGCAGAAAGCGTCTGTTGTCAGACGGAGGCACTGTCCAATGCACGTGGTACAACCAATCTGTGGGTTATTCTTGCTTATGCTGTTCTTGGTCCATCACCCAGCCGTGGAGAACAGCAAAGTTACGACATATAAGAGCTGAAGTCAAGCCGAATGTTAAAAAACAATGAAAAGCATTCTCTGCAGCCATTATCTGTGCTTTTCATGCTGTATTTATTTTTATTTTTGATGTTTTTTTTCACACTTCTCCCGCTCCTGGTGAATGCTTACAGCTCTCAGCTTTGTTTCATCACAATGAGAACATCTGCAATCCTTCATTTCAAAATCAGGAATGCTGCAAATGGCACGATGCAATTTTTTTACATAACAGTAAGAAAATGCACTTTAAATAAAGATTTAACAGGAAGAAAAAAAAACTGCAGCATCCATTTCCATGTGGTTCGGGAAGTTATATTTTTCCTTTAACTACATTAAAATAAAAATCAGGCAGTGAAGAAGCCCTCTTAAGCTGACCTTTTCAACCCAGGCTAACATCTTGACTCTCAGCAGCCACAAGTGTCTGAAAGAGTTTACACCAAACCAGAGGGTGCAACGCTGTGATCTCTATCTCAGCATCTACACAGAGGGTCAATTTACTCTCATGCCCACAGGAGATCATCAGGCACTCAAGCAATAAATAACAGGTCTGAATCAATGGCTGCAGTTTCAGATCTGTGAGCAGGAAGCATTTGCAAAATCAAGTTTCCCAGCTAACATGTTAACAGTGTGGAAATTCTTCACTGCTATTCCTGTTTTCTGTCGCTATCACAATAGGATGTGTTTCCTCATTGCTTCACATTTGCACATTGTTTAACAAGAATACACAAGGGATCCCCTATATGGGCACTGACATCAGCGTTCTCCTGTGTAAACACACAGGAAATAATTGTTTATAAAGGTATTCAAATTACCTGCACTGTACAGGACACGTGTTTGGGTCACAGCTTCAAACAGCGTGAGATTGTCTTCCTTTAACTACACAGGAAATTCTACTTTGCTTTCGCCATAGTACAAGAGCTCTGCATTTACATATGCTGTGCGTGTAGCTGTTCACTGTGCAGTGAAAAGACGTTTAAGTATGAATACCCCCCACACACACACACACAACTGTATGTAAAAATGAATATTGTGAAAAGAATTTTGCCCTTTCTTGCATAACAAGGTTTCATGTACTCAATAAAGTGTCTGAACTATTGCTTGCATACAGCTGCATTACAACGTGACAGTTTTCTTTTTTATACTTTATTGTACAGAAAACAAGAGGCCTGACAGGAAACGGACATGACAAAGTGTCACCTCTGAAACCTTCTCTTGTTGCTCAAGAGAGCTTGGAAATGGGAATCTTTGCACAATAAGGCTTTTGTTTGGCTGTCCCAGCTAAAATAAAATATTAGATACCGGAGCATACCAAAAATTGCGACTACAAAATGACCTTGCATCGTAATAATGAGGTCATTTCAAATTTGAATTCATACCTGCTGCTATACCAAACTACACGTGTCAAACTGTGTTATCGTTGGCATTTTTTCATAGCTTCAGCCAAAGAAATGGGAACAAATTATCTGTTTTTTGCGTCAGTGCTTTCTATGGTCCTAAATGAACCGCAGGTATGCCTTTGAAAGTGTGTATTTGTAGGTGGAAGTGGTGATTCAGACTCTATAAATGACAGTGAAAATTCATGGTGTCGACAGAAATGTAACTTAAGGAATGACGTTTGCGTAACTGTCTGAATGTGTCTACGTCTTTCTTGTTCTTTCAGTTACTGTTCTCTCTCCCACACACACCAAGCAGGACAGGTGAGGTGAGGTGAGGCCGGGTGAGGTTAGGTTAGGTGAAGAGGAACAAGCAGCAGCATCCCTCAGGGCTGAAGCTCCTCTCCTTTGATCCTCCACAGCAGATATAATCACTGACGGAACCTCAATACCCACCAAAAGACCTCTGGAGTCATCTCCCTGAATTCAAGCTGCACTAATCTCAGTGATCTTTATCTCCACACTTCAAAAAAAGGACCAAAGGACCCCAAAAAAAATCTGTTTGTGTCTCAAAGTTCAACAGAATCTCTTAACCTAAATCCTAATGAGGAGTTTCACTGCACGGGGATGAAACGGCTCAGCTCTGCCACCTGTTTGCATGCTGTTCGGGCTCCGCTTTCCGAAAGAGGAGGGTGAGCCAGAGTTCCCCATTTGTGTCAAGCGCATAGCTTTTAAACAGATGCTTGTCCCGCTGCAGCCAAACCAGCCTCACTTTTAGTGTTGACCCATGTGGTAATTCTATTTAGTTCCTCGCAGACCCCATTAAATTTACCCAAATGACGTGAGCCAAATATATCAAGCAATTTCAGTTTATATGGAGTCGACTTTTAGTGAGTCACTTTTAGTTTTACCAGCATACACAGGTTGGTTTGAAGGAATCCTTGAGGATGTATATTTTGAGGATGATTTAAAAGTCAGAGGAGTTTAACTTGCTCTAGTCCCGCAGGAGATGTGTTAAAGTGTTTGGGTTATATTGTTAGAAACTTGTGTGGGAAAGCCTTCAAACATGTGTTCCCTCAGAATGAAAACTGTGTATGCTGCGTGTTGACTCACGCTGCCATACAATGTGCAGGATCTGCATCTGACAGAGACCGAGTGACTGATGCATTTCGGCTACGGTAGAGAATTAGTGGAGCAGTAGGCGGATTATAGAGGAAGAAATTATTAAAATGTGTTGATTGTCCTTTTTCTAATTTAGCAGAACATCCCCCATAAATTCATCTGCACTCCCTGCTAATCATCTATTACCCTCCTACATGGACAACAACAACACAAAAGCCCATTTCCCTCTGTGGATGGTTAACTGCAATGGTTTTGTAATTGCTTACACGTTGAAATGTCCTCTCCAATTTTAAAGGAAGAAGGAAAAATAATAACAGCAACATTCCTGAGGGGCTGTAATTTTCTTCCGGCGGGTAAAAGTTGTCCATTATGGTCAGGGTCAAGGAACACATGCAACCCCGTCATCAGGGCCGCGTGGTCGGCCACATCAGAGCCGCCCGTCACAACCAGTGGAAAGGCCCCGTCTGTTAGCACAACACACAGCCAATCACCAGCCAGAGGCCCCAGCTCCTCGGTGAATTTGCCCCCCCAAACCACGCCACGTTCTAATTTAAGCGCACATATTCCATTGAAATTACAGCATGCATACCCACCCTTCCCTGCAATTTACATGATTCACACGCTGATGGGGTGAACTTAGACAATGCTGATGCAGTGCATACTGAGAAAGCTTCTCCCTTTTGTTCTGAGCAGGTTGGTGTCACAATCAACAGCTCACAGATAATCTGACAAAACAAGGAGACAAAATTCAGCGATAAAACACAATCGCTATCGCTCAGAAATGCATCACTGAACAGGAAAAGCCGCTCTTTCACCGAAGATATTTACTTAGATCCGATGGCACAAAAGATAACCCGCCAAACCGCTTTCAGGACAGCCAAGAAAAATGTTTTAAAATGTACACTGATTATTCCATTCGTACAGCCAACAAAAACACAGCTAATGAGGTTACAAAAGGTTATGTTTTGAAATGCACTGATCTTATAACTGTCTGTCAGGGATCATTTACAAACAGTTACTCCTCCTGGTTGCTTTTTTATAAAAGATCCCAAAGAAAATTACAAATCCTAAACTTAGTTATGGCAGCATGAATTGTCAAAATGATTTGGTAAATAATAAAGATAACATGACGTGGTAGGATAAGCGGAAGAGAATGGATGGATGGATGGATGGAACATGACATGGTTGATTCGTTTTTAGTGCCAAAAAAAAGAGAACAGTACGTCCTGTTTCTGCCAAGCTCCCTTAAATTGAATAGATGTTAAATTGACTATTCACACAACAGCCAATCAGTGATTTGCGAATGGAGAAACTCTCTTCTAAAGTAAAAACAAAAGTCTAGATATCTGGCATTGGAACAGAGTATCAGTCAGAAGGTTTTTGTTTTTAGCCATGCAAGAGAACGCTTCCTGTATCTAAAGTATGTGAGTGTAGGTTTGTGTGGGATGCCGCATGGCTGCATCAGCTATTCAATCCAGAATGGAATTTTACAGGTGCTGTGAGAATGTGAGGCTTCTCTCAACAAAACAACACAGTCTCAAACTTTCTTATCTATTGTGGGGCTTAACGTTTTCTTCATATTTTCCTCTGAGGTGCTGACAGTGAGCGGTGTCAAAATTTCACAAGAGCAGTGTGTGTATAATAGGTGCAATGAAAGACACAATAGACTAACATGCACACCTCACCTGGGAATACCTTGAGAAACACGCGTTGCTGCACCGCGTGGTGCATCCTGAGAAAGACGGTGGCAGTGATGAGTCAGTGGGAATGTGCCGAGTGAAATGTGTTGCGGTGTCTCGGTATTCTGCCCATCAGATAATCAGACTAGACATGGTTAAAAATATTTGACTTTATTTTTAGAAGCCTGGGCTGTTGTGGTTTTCTTTTGATGATTTTAAGGATTTACGTCTGACAAATTGCGTGAGTGCATGGATGTCGTGTTTTTATTTTGCCTTTGACGCAACAAAAAATGCCAATGTAAGAAAGCAAGTGGGAGGTGTGCGTGATGCAGGAATGCAGTTCCCTTCTGGCTACCAGCGACATAAAGACATGTAAGAAAGTAACACATAAGAATCTTCTTCCGGAAACATGCTTTAGCACAGTTTCATAAATGAACTCCTGCTCTTCATACAGGCAGGTCCAAAGGAAAAGAAGCCAGTGCATTAAAACCACCTTCCTTCCTAGGAATGGCAGGGAGCGACTCCTCTGGTTACAAAAAGACATAGGAACATGAAACTTCAGCAGGTGAGTTTGTAGTCCCAATCGCTGGTTTCAAGTCTTATTAAATACAACATGATGCTCATTTTAAGAATCCTTCCCCCATTAGAGTCAGAAAGGAGGATGCTTCAGGGTGGGTGTACCTTGTGATTGGCAAGCTATTATGGTATGACACCCTGCTCTCACGGCAGTCATGAAAAGTGAATTTATTTATTTGTGCTAAGCGCTGCGTTTCAATAGGAAATACATTTCTTGGCACAAGTACTTTTTGTGTTCTCTACATGATGTCACCATAGCAACCGCAAAAGCAAAGCTTTAAAAGGCAGGGCTAGCTTTTCATTTTAACCCAAACTGCGATAATTTTTAATTGTTTTTAGTTGCTAATAGTAACAAAGTGACATTAATAACAATTAATAATGTATTTAAAAATCACGCAAATGATAATGTGAAAAAACAATGACCTGTATGACTCAAACTTGGCTCTCAGCTGTGAAAATCAAGACAACCTTCATTCCAGCCTCCACTTGTGGACTTCTCTTTCAATGAAATCAATGAAAGCCAAGACACTAAACAATGTTGGAAAATTTGCATTGAGGAATACGGAAAATTTAACAATCTGTGTCTACTAACACAAATCAGTAGATTACAGGTCGTGCGAGACAGCGGAGTCCACCAGGAATGAGAGACGTGCAAACAAAACCCCAAAAACATCAAAGATATAAGATGCAGTATGTAAAGCACAGACAGTGGCTACAATGGACACTTTTCATTGTTTTTAGCACTTGGTTTCACTTCTGCTCTTTGTATGTTATTGCTTCGCTCTTCTCCAAAGCTGGCTGATGGACCAACAACGGCGCAATCAAGAGTAGCCCACTTATTTTGTTGTACCACTTATTTTGTACACTGCCTCCATCTGACAACAGACACTCTCTGCAGGTAACCGTTCACGGACTGCCAGTGGACCACCAACGTACTACAACTGCTGCATCATAATTTCAGCTGTAGGTGAACTCCTTTTTTATAAAAAGTCTATGTATGCAGTTAATGACCTGTGAACTGGGCAAAATGGCAAAAAAATAATAAATAAAAAATTCATTAGCTAAAAGTCATAAAACACTAAGAAGGTTTCTAATGTTAGCTAACAATTATCTAAAGATCATAACTAAGTTGCGAACATCACCTCAGTGTGGGTTCAGAGTAATTTTTGAACATTGCCTGCACATCGTTGATGTTCTAGTTTGACTTTGTAGCAATATTTTTTTTACTGTCGCTTTATTGATTAGAATATTGATAATGAATTGAGCAAAACATTCTCAATAGAAAGAATGAGAACAAACACACAGGCACACACATATAATCTTAGGTTTTTAGGCCAAAATCCTGATTTCACATTTCAACACTGACATCAGGGACAAAGAGGTGATGGGCATAACAAATGAGAGAATTTAGATGCACATAAGTGGAAGTGGCTTAAAAGTGTTGTGTTCTTCGTACTGTTCAGTTTTTCCAGTCATACTGTGACCAGTTTGGACCAGGGTCATGATGTCAGAGTTTCAATCATGTTTGCTGGGACAGTATAGTGGGTTAGGTGGCAGGCCACATAAAATCACAGAGTGGGGTCAGCAGATGCTCACCCACATAGTGTGCAGAGGTCACCACATTTCTGCAGAGTCAATCGCTAAAGACCTTCATGAGTCATGTGCCTCTCAGATTAGCTCAAGAACAGTGTGTGGAGAGCTTCATGGGATGACTGTCAGGTAGGCTGTGGCAAGCGTGGCAGAGGACCCCAGTGCAGGACTCATAAGACGAGGAGCTTTAACTGGAAGCTTTATTAGCAACCGTAGCATGAACTTGGAACATAGCATGAACGTGACATAACATGAAGCTCACAGCGGGAGGAAAGCAACGACGACACGACAAGGACTTAAACAACACTGAGACCTAAAATACACAAAGGGATAATGAGGGGAGTGGAAACATGTGAGAACACAGGTGAACACAATAACACTGACGAGACGGGGGGAAGCAAAACTAAATACAAAGCACAAGGAACACAAGACTGTCACAATAAAACAGGAAGTGACTAAGCATAACACATAACCAAACTTAACACAGAAAACCAAACCAGACCATAACAGAAATCTAAATACAACACACAGGGAACACTGGGACGTAAAACCAAACACAACATGAGACAGGAGAACAGAACATACATAGGAACAGTAACAGAACAGGGACAACAGAGCAAAACAGAGCAAAACATAACAGACGTGACACTGGAGCAATAACAAAAACTAAACACAAATGACTAAACAGAAAACCATGATAACTAAAATCCTAATACATTACTACATACAGAAATAAAACAAAACCCAGAACTTTACTAAAGAAACTCAAACCACTGGGACACCGGCCCAGGATCATGACAATGGGTCTCCATGGCCAATCAGCTCTTACATTACCAAGTGTAATCAAAGTATCGGATGCAGTGGTGTAAAACACGGTGCCACTGGACTTTTGAGCATTGGAGACATGTTCCCCGAATCACACTTCTCCATATGGCAATCCAATGGACGAGTCTGGGTTTGGCAGGTACCAGGAGAACGGTACATGTCTGACTCCATTGCACCAAGTGTAAAGTTTGGTGGAGGAAATGATGGCGCACAGTTGTTTCTCAGGAGCTGGGCCCAGCACCTTAGTTCCAGTGAAAGGAACTCTTTCCACTGACTGGGTGCCGGTGCCGGTTCCAGTATTTGAACCATTCAGCGGTTTTTCCACTGCTCAGTGTTCAGCCGAAAAACGGGTTCAACTCGGGCCCCACAAGCTAGCTGGTCTCGAACCAAGAACGCCTGACGAAAGCGGCAGAAGGGCGTGACTCTGCTGTCTCAACGTAAAGTTTTCTACCGCTATTTCACTGCATGGTGTGTATTACTTGAGAAAAGCGATGCGATTTCCACGGCTGTGAATTAGGTTGGGCCCTAAGGCTGAACTTGCTGCTTTGTATCAGTTCATATCACAGATAAAAGGACGCAACGTGCGTACTTGTCGTCTTGCTCGTAATCGCTGTCTGTGTTTACTTTGTGCTGCACACAGATGCTGCAGTAGTTTTGTTTGGACTGTAAAATATGTTTGCAGCACAAGAAAGGGGAGCGCATTCTCCCACGTTTGTGCCCTTTGGCTTCCGTGTTCAGACGAGGACCCGCCCACACTCATACGTAAAGGATCAGTTCACAAAGCGCGGTGGAAACACAGGGCCGTTCTTAAGCGTTTCGCCGGTTTATTGAAATCGACACCAGCACTGGCACGAGCACCGGCACCTCGGTGGTGGAAACGTAGAATAAGTGCTTCAGCATACCGAGACATTTTGGACAATTTCATGTTTCCAACTTTGTGGGAACAGTTTAGGGATGGCCCCTTCCTGTTCCAACAAAGCAAGGACCATAAAGACATGGATGAGCGAGTTTGGTGTGGAAGAACTTCACTGGCCTGCAAAGATTCCTGACCTCAACCAGAGAGAACACCTTTGGGATGAATTAGAACGGAGACTGCGAGCCAGGCCTTCTCGTCCAACATCAGTGTCTGACCTCACAAATGCACTTCTGGAAAAATGGTAAAAAAATTCCCATAAACACTCCTAAACCTTGTGGAAAGCCTTCCCAGAAGAGTTGAAGCTGTTATAGCTGCAAAGAGAGGGCCGAGATCATATTAAACCCTATGGATTAAGAATGGGATGTCACTCAAGTTCATGTGCACGTGAAGGCAGACAATACTTTTGGCAGTATAGTGTATGTGTCTTCTCCTGTTCTCAAGCAGTGACACGAATGTGTTAACCATTACACTAGTCAAAAGTAATAAATAAATGTTGGGAAAAGCTTGTTAAAAGTTGCAGATGAGCTGTAGCGAACAGTTTTAGTATAGTTTGCTAATAGATATGAAACACTTACACTAGCGTCCGGTAACATTCAGTTTATAATCCATCTGCATTAATATGGGTGGTCACGATGTAGAAGGTTAAAGTTCTCATCCCTGATCTGCCCCGTGGGAGTAAGACAGATGAAAACCGTTGGAATTCAGAGACCCAGGCAGCTCTGCCTTAGAAAATTATTTTAATCCCCAGTGAACCATCTTTATTTTGGACTGATTTCAATATGTCAAACAGGTTTTTGAGTAATTAAATGTGGCGTTGGTCCAGTGTGAGTGCATCATGCATGGCTGTCACGTTTACAGTTCAAGGCGAGCTTTGTTCAGCACTGATGTGGTTCAGTCATTTGCTCAGGTGTGTCGAAGGCACCACAATGGAACGCTATCGCACAGTAAGTGCTTTTGAATAGGAATTTGTTCATTGTCACATAAGATGGAGAGCCGAGGGGGCTTTGGCATTTGAAAAGGCCATATTTGTGGGCCTCCTCTGTGAGTGTTTACTTTCAAGGACAAATGAAGCCATTGAGTCCCTGCGAGCTGTGAATGAGCTCCTTCTACACACACAGGCTTTTTAAATGCACATCAAAACAACCTCAGCAAACCCAGGGACACATTCCTCAGGCGTTTAATGTGAGGGCAAATAGGCAACCACTTCAATAAAATACCTCTTGGATGGAATTGCATAAGTCAAAAAAGCATGCTGTGGCCAGACTGGGGTGAAACTCAGGGAGCAGACTGATTAAAATTTTACCTGAAGTTTATAAGGGCTTTTTTAATGAAAGAGGATTTATTGTGCTGACAGGTTTACAGCAGACATACATGCAGCCGGTATGTACGGGCACAAAAACTTGATTGAGAGAAAGCAGAGGCCATCGTTTCCCGAGATGTTGATCAATGCCACCACCTCAAAGCAGAGTTCGTTCATCAGATTGCTGTAAACTATACAGAAGAAGAGAAAGAAAACATGTCTATTTTTATGTGTTGTCTTTTTGAGGTTGAAAAGACAATAACAAGTCGAGCTCTGCGAAGGCCATCCTATTTTAATTATATTGTACCAAAGCTCCCCAGCCCCATCTCCCTCCCTTTTCCGCAACCCCTTCCCTTCACAAACACACACGAAAAGGCATCACATTACACGCTAACGTCCCCGCTCCCCGCACCATGTAATTATACAATCTGCAGAAAACATTTATTTTTAGGGTCAGTAAATGTTTGAGTTCTGCTTGAGAGTACAAAGCTGAGAGAAAAAGGCAGGGGTATTTCACTATAAATTTTTAACAACTTCAACTTCATTGTCCAGTTTGGGCATTTTATGACCAGGAGGCGTTCACTCGAGTTGAAAGCATTTCAAGTTCCAGCTTCATCCAAGAAGCAGAGCGCAGTTTTCTCAGCAGCAGGTGTAAAAGCTTAGAGCTGCTTTGATTACTGTATAATGGGTGGATTTTCAGAGTAAAGGTTGAAACACTGCGCATTAGTTAGCGATTAAAGGAATATGATGGCGTTTTAAGGTTTACAGATACGATGAGGAATTTCAATAATTTCTCTGTGCCTTTGGCAAACATAAAGTGGGGCAATAACGTAGCATGATGCCAAGTCACATATTGTCAGCGTTTCTTTCATGTGTTGCGACATCAGTGACTTGCACTCAGCTGTCTTCCCCTGCTGAATAGAAGCAAATGCAGATAGTTAAGAGGTTGATTGTATCATAAAATAATAAATATTGACCCCCCCCCCCAAAAAAGAGAAATGTTTTATCATCATTTTTAATCATTTTAATCATTTCATTTTTCTTCCATTTTAATGGAGTGCTGGACAGAAGGTTTGTCTTGAAAGCCAAAACACTCTGTGGCGTGCAAATGCATCTGTGAGTCACTGGGATTGGTTCACAGCACTATCGAGGCCTTGAATATGTCGTGTATCATGGCCATGTTTCTGGAAATTAAAATCTTAGTCAGAGGATCATTAACCTCTGTGTGAGTAACTCAGATTTTTTGGATATGAATGTGCGTGTGCAATAGGAAAGTTTCTGGAGTTCCATGTTATAACAGATACTGTACAAGTGCTTACTGGTGTACTTTTTTTTTTTTTTTTTAGTGAGGAAACCCCAGGTAAAACCCTCTTCCCCTTCCCCATGGGGGGAATAAGGCGATAGCTTTTTGTATTTCCAACTGATTCCACAAAACAAAAAAAAAAATTCCAATATTCACCATTATTTCCAAGAGGAGACACGACTCCCTTTGGGGTTGTGTCAGAGAGAGCATCCAGCGTAAAAATCTGCCAAATCAAACACGAGGAGCCACCCGCTGTGGCGACCTCTTGTGAATAAGTATTTGTGCAGCTAAAGCCAGAAACAGCATTTTCTTGCTGAGGGATATCTGCATAGGCAAAACATATGGATGTCTCCGCTCACATAAAATATAAACCATATATTATGCGAAAGATTTAATTTTATTGTTTTGGGGGGTTTTTTTTTGCACTTTTCTTGGGAGTTATGCACAGAAGCTATATAGCTGATAAAGCATTTAGCAGCACCTCAAATATGTATGCATGTAAGCTTCTTCAAGATGCCAAAAACTGCAGCAGTTGCAAATGAGCAAAAAGTGAAATAATAATTTTTTAAAAATTAAAAAGTTTGTGCTCCTGTGAAGACGGCTAATTCTAATTCTTAAATTCTAAAGACTAAAAGCACTATTATGACTTTTACCACATGATTTTTCAGGCTTCCTCCAAAAAAGCTTTTCATGATAAAGGGTTAACTATTTACAGATTACATGTGCCTCTGGTAAGTACCTTTTTTAGCCCATACTTTCTGCAGAACACCCTGTCCTGTATTTACAAACTGTACGAACTGTGCATCACATTTACAGTCATTCATCTCGTCTGTATTGTTAGCAGCAGAAGAACAAGACTGCACATGGCTTCATCTATCATTGCTCATCCTAAGTTCATCAAAGACACATTTTAATGTGAAGCAGAACAAAGAATGAGAAGGGATAATTGCTGCTGCCATAGGTTGTGACTTGTCTTCCTAACGTCTTGCTGTCACGTGGTCTCATGGCAGACTATTTACAGCTCTTCTCACTTCACAACTCATTGTTCGAGGTATGCTCAGGCATGATGACTGCAGTGTCAACGTTGGGTAATTAGCACGTTGTATCAGTCAAGTTCATGTGACCTGCAGGACTGCAGTTAGTGTACACCTTGCTTTTGTTTTCCCATTTGCACGATCGCCTATAACGAGTTGTTTGCAAAGGTCGAGGCCTTATCTTAGGTTCAAAATCAATAAAATATTTGCCATAGGAGTTGTTTAATCTGGCGATGCACCCATTTTTAATCTAATCTACAGCAAAGATTGACTACATGCTGTCTAAAGTATCTTATTTACCAGAGTTTACAGGTGGCCATTTATCAAAGAACTTTGCCTAGGAACATAGTAACTATTTTTACACTTATTTGTGCAAAATAAATAATTCCTTTGCCGGCTCTTCGTTGCTTTGTTGAGCCGCAAGTTAATAACTGTTGTGTCTTTCCTGCTACACTTGCCGGAGGTTTTGTTTCTGTGCTAATTCCTCAAACAGCCCTCAACTTTCAAGCAAAGGTGTCCTAATTATTCTGTCAAGGTTAAAGACCAGAACTGACCTGCCTCCTGGCTTTGGAAAAGACCTGCCTGAGGAACCTGACCTGGACAAATAACTCACAAGTATTGCTCATGCAGTTTCATAAATCTTTGCCTTTCACTCTCTTTATCTGTTTTATAGTTGGAGATTTTACACACGTACGGCGCTGAATGTTGAGTAAAGCACCGTGAGTGTTAACTTGACTCTCGAATAATCAAAGGAAACCGCCGCTGGATGAGTAAGGTGCGCTCTTCCTCATTATGAGATTGGCAGGATGTTAATCAGATGCGTACAAGAAATCACTTGCATGTGCCAAGAAATCCTCTGTGGGACTTCTTTACCGCTACAGGAAAGTCGCTCATTGCTTTGTTCAAGGAACAGTGCACATGAATGAATTCAGTAATCACACAGCAAAGATGCCTCCAGATGCTGGAAAACACCTCCGTTTCTTGTTGCCCAAATCTTTTTTTTTTCTACCAATACAAATGAGCTTTGCTTCTATTGTCATTCTTCACTAGTTCGGGGACAGAGAGAGACCTCGGGGCTTACAGCTTCATTACTGACACGTAGTGTTTGGTGTTGATGAGAGAAGGGGGGGGGGGTTGCTTTGCCCAAGATGCTATCAGATGACGGAGATTTACCTCCACTGGTGTTTTCTGTAATTAAAGAGTGTGCCTCCACTAAAAAGCCGTGGCCACTAATCACCTCCTCTAGTGGCCTTTCCTGGTCTTGTCCATACATGCCTAAATCATAATTATGAAGAACATCACTCATTTCAGATCATTTCCTTACAGCTAATTTAAAGAGTAACTCTAATGCATTTGAGTAACATCACTGAAATATGACACTGCTGCACAAACCCCGGAGCCTACGGGAACGCCGTGCCTAAAGGAAACCATTGAGAAGTCTTGTCTGCGTTAAGCTGGAAGCTTATCTACGACACATCTCCAGGGCTGCTTAAAAGGTCTGCAATTGAGGGTTGTCACAAAAGGAGAATGATGATGAGTTAAGCTGGGCTCCTGGAACACACGGGCTTACCACAAAGGTTACAGTTTACATCAAACATTGTTCTAAATGTTCATCCCTTCAGTTAATGATTTCAAAATTTTTGGTTTCAATTTACAAGTGCGAGGACGATCAAAAAAAAGGCGTGCAGTCATGCTGCTCGCTGTTGATATCAACTGCAAGGAGCATGACTGTCTAACCCTAACCCTGCTTTGATTTGGCTCTGAAACTGAATCATAAAAACGTCATCGCTATTGCGAGATAAGGTGTTGTTGTGTTTGAATGCAGCTCACGCAAATGAAACACAGCCTGCGGATGAAATGGAAAACATAAACCTTTCAGAAAGCCTGATTTCACTAGAACACTCTTTATTTAGGACGCCGCGGAGCTAAACTGAAGTTTAGGTTTGTCGTTTCAGCAGGCGGGCCGTATGCCAAAAGGCTACTGCAGGGTCCCGGGTTTGATTCTGCTCCAGGCCTTTTCTTGCCCCCCCCCCTTATCTATCCCTTCTCTACTGTCCTGTAATAAAGAATTTAAAAAAAGGCCAAAAATAAATCTTTAAAAAAAAAGTGTATTTAGTTTCATCTTCCATTATCAACCTGTATAAGCAACACAATACCCATAAGAAGTGGCTCACTGAGAAGCTTGTAATATGACCAAACATAACTGCTGTTACACTGGGGGCCAAAAACATCTGGGACAGCAGTCAGCGCTCTGTTCTGTGATGTGACTGCAGCGAGCAGTGTGATGTCGTCTCCTTTTGGGTGTTCGGTTTGGAAGGTCTGCGAGAGATTAAAGGTTCTTCCAATGTGCTTCCTCTTCCTCTGATGAAGTGCCCATGCTCCCCTTCTAATTTGCCTCCTCCTGCTGTTTGCTTTGCGCACAGATTGAAGCCTTTGAAGTGGCGAAGCTCTCAAATGATGCAGACGTATGTGTGCGTGTGCTCAGGGTTTTTTTTTATTTTTTGTGTGTGTGTGCATGTGAACGAACAAGGACCGGTGTGATAATATGAAATATTTGAGTTCAACAAAAGGTAGGTTTCCTGCTGTCCTCATTCCCATGTAACACAATGCAGGTGAACAATAGAGGCAGGTTCAGCCACCGTCATTATCCACCGAGATTTACTGTGAGCTTCTGAAACATGAGCCCCACACACACATCCCTCCAGTGACTCCACTGAAGAGGTAACCTCGCGTTTATCTGTGTTATCAGTGCAGGGTTGTGTTTAAGTGTTGCGTTTCCAAATGCTGTATATAGGGGTTTTTGTTCTACATATGGGAGTAGATACAGTCAACATTTTAAAAATCCCAGATCACTTCTAGGCTGATTATGCAACATGGCACGTCCTCATTTTTTTTTGCCATATCCAAGCTTTTTACAAGCATTTAATATTAGTGCTGAGACCAGCCCCTTTGGTGGCCTCGATATTTACTTATTCAGTGACAGAAATCGAAAGTATCACGTTAAAGTTTCACCTCAGAGAGAAATAAATTTCCACATTTAGCCTCATGGTTGTCTCTGTTCCGCTTCAAAGTTCCCTTAAAGTGAGGCTCGGCTGGTTTCTGAGCCTGCTGACGGACTTTAAAACGCTCCCTGATCTGATAGCAGAACAGCCTGTGATTAGTTGAGGAAAACAATGGCTTCACAAGGAGCACAAGAATTCAAAACACTGATACAGAAAGAGAAAAAGAGCGCTTAGACAGATATTGATTGGAACGGTTAATTGCAGCATCCTGCAGGGACAACTTGGAGTCCAAACATAAGTGTGACACAGCTGAGGTGGGCTAGCTAAGCGCATTTAAACACAGGTTTGTTTCAGTATAGCGTGTCAGTGCACAGCATGTATGCAAATAACATCCTGAGAGCCTGAGCTTAAAAAATGAGTGGCAATGGAAAACATTTCAATTTACATGTTCTTGGAATAAAGTGATTTCAGTTAGGAAAAGATTAAAACGTGCATTCCGACATCGGGAAGCACAAAAGATAACACAGACACGATATGTTGGCAAATCTCAGTTTCACCCATTTATTCTGGTCATGTCCACAAAACATTTGTTGTCAACTTTTTCCAACTTTGTGTCTGTACTACCCTTTTTTTATCCGTTGGGTATTCAACATTGGAATTATATGACTTTGGTTTGGTTTGACGAAATAATATAGTGCAAAGGCCATCCTTTGGAAGATCTAACGAGGACAAAATGCGTGTTTGCTGAACTGGCAGATTTTTTTCACTTGTTATTGTTAAGGTTTTAGAGCTCAGTTACATACCAAAATACATTATATGATTTTTTTTTTTTTTTTTTTTTTTTGCAGTTCATTGTCTGCGTTTCAGCCAACACATAACTCTGAGAGCAGAGACATACTACTGAGCTTCTGCAGTGTTTTTACCCATCTGCTGAAAAAAGCTGCAAAAACCAGGGTCACTTTTAGCATCATCATGTGTTATGTGGCCTAAATGGCATTTAGGCCACATAACATGGATTGCATTTAGTAAATGCAATCCATGTTTTTATACATGAGCCATGTGAAAAGAAAATTTCCACAGGTCTCTGTGCAGTCCTGTGTAATTCTAACTACACTCAGTACTCAGTACCTTGTAGAACCATTTTTAGCAGCAGTACCTTGAAGTAATTGCTTTCTATGTGACTTTATCAGTCTCTCACATCGGTTTGGTGGAATTTTAGCCCACCCTCCTTCATAACGCTGCTTCATTTCATTAAGGTTTGCAGACCTTTGTTTAGGCACCGCTCTCTTAAGATCCTGCAACAGCATTTTAATCAGATTGAGGTCTGGACTTTGCCTGGGTCATTGCAGCACATTCATTCTTTTCTTTTTCATCCATTGGGAAGATTATTTTATTCTATTAATGCACACCTGAGTGCTCCAGACCAGCAAACCGCCAAAACCTCTGCTTTTATAGAGGTGCTCACACTTGCTGATGATCAGTTAAAATCAAGTGCTTTTGATTAGCAGCACCTAGCTGCACATATGGAAGCATTAAGGGTGAATTTTTACAGGACTACACAGAGTCATGTGAACACATTTAGATGTTCGCGTTCACTGCCATTGTGCCACTTTTTGCCAATCCAAACAGCTGCAGTACTTCCACATTATTTTTGTCCTGTTGGAATATTTTCATAGATTGTAAGATGGCCCTCACTCAGCAGGTCAACACAACCAATGAGCTGCTGGCAGCCTGGTGCCCTCATAGCCCTCAGTAATACAATAATACAAGGGCCCCCTGACAATGCAAGTGGCCCCTGACAATGCAGGACTCCCATTAACATAGACAGGGGACTGAAGCGGCAATCAATTCAGGACTCCCAAAGAGGCAGACCAGGACTGCAGACGTCTGGGCTGGGGATTTAACCAGAGGCCTAAGGCCATCATACCTGACCATAGGCAACCCGAGACACAGACGGGGGAAGGAGAGGGAGATGGGGAGACATTCGGAGGGTTGAATGAATTGTCATCTAATCTTTTGGAAACAAAACAATCTATGCAGCAAACTATTAAAAACAGCTGTTGGTGATTTACCTTGCATTTCCAATTTGTTTAATGTTTCTGCAAATTTCTGGACAAACATTCATTAGCCTCTTAGGGAAGCATAACATTTTAATCATGTTTTTGAGGCTTCTTTTCTTACTGGGGGCACAGTGGGATGGTATAGACTGGAGCAGGTTTTCTAAAAAAAAAAAATGTATAGACTCCTACAGTGAGATACACCTTAGAGATTAACAATGATGATTAAAGATAACTGAATGATTGTGTTGGCACAGACCAAGGGGTTCGAGGAAATGTTTGAAATTGCTTTCAAAAAGCAGCCATTGCTCGTTACAACTCATTCCAGCCCTAAACTGCACAGAATGTGCTCGTGAAGCCTGCCGACCACCTGAAACCGCTTCAACTCAAATTTTAAATATAAAAAAAAAAAGAAATCAAAACAAATAAAAGAATTTAAAAAATGTACACGCATCTCTGCATCTGTTTTTCAGATGTGTGTGTGTGTGTGTGTGTGTGTGTGTGTGTGTGTGTGTGTGTGTGTGTGTGTGTGTGTGTGTGTGTG
>JAVDPK010002476.1:169850-191167 GCA_034780415.1 Cichlasoma orientale | reverse complement strand
ACTTCTTAATCACTAAACCCCCCCCCCCCCCTCCCAGATTGTTTTTCTTTTTCATTTTCACACTTAGTATTTTTCAGCCTCTATTGACTCAAGTGAGTCAGTCAGCTTCACAGATGCAGTAGTACAGTGCAGAGGAGCTGTAAACAGTTACAGTTAGTTTGATGTGCCTACAGAAACACAGCAGAAAAACTACTGCTCAACAAACCAGATATTTTAAACATCTTGTCCCGATTCAAAAGATCCATCATCCTAAGGTTACAGGTTATTTTAAAAAATGATTAAAACAAATCTTTTTTCTAAAATTAATTATAGAGAATTCTAGCAAACAGTGCAAAAGGCCTTAATAAATAACAAGTAGTCTATAAATCTGAGAAACCGCAGCAAGAAGGTTTGATGCAGCGATGTCTGTGGACTCTCATGTCCTGATAGGTGTGTTCACCTGTCACAAAAAGAAAAGCTGTTGTAGAGTTTTACTGAGAACAGTAGGATTGATTTTCTGAAGCGTTCTTTGGCAGCAGGGTTGAATAAGTCTGAGGGAGAAGGAGCTCTGCTGCCTCTGCAGTGCGGAGTGGAGCGGCTGCGATGGGTAGAATAAAAAAGCAAACTTATTTTTATTGTATCTGCAATGAACTTGTAAGTGACATGGTACGTACCTCCAGAGACCTGGGCAGGATGGTGAGGCAGTGCTGGACAGCATGATGGGCCGAAGGAAAGAGACAAGAGCGGGGCAGACTGTCCGGTATACAACCCAGAGTCTGGAGCTGGAATAAAACTTTCTCTGTAAACACACAGAGAGAATTAGGAATACAGATTTTACACTGCAATTTGAAGTATTTAATGATGTCAGTCACATGGTAAATGCTTCTACACATCTATGGCTCATTGAAAAAAAAAAAATCAACTTGTTGCCTGTGCTTCTGTGATGCGCTGACGTACAGAGAAATCCTACTGCTTGAAAAAATTTGTAGCAGCAACACGAAGTTCAAAAAGAAAAGGGAAAAAAAAAGCTTCAAACAAAGCTACAGTGTGGGAGGGGTGGTGGGAAAATGACCTGTGGAAACAGTAAAAGCCAAACCCAAGAGAAACACAGGGTGTGTGTGTGGGGGCGTGTGTGTGAGTGAATGAGTGTGTAGAGAGAGAGAAATAGAAGAAGAGTCACTCTGCAGGAGATTCAGTAAGAGCACATGAAACATGAGGCTGACCTGGGCAAGCTGCCAGAAAAACACCGACACCCTGGATGCTCAAAACCTCTGCAACCTGGTGAACACACACACACACACACACACACACACACACACACACACACGATCATATAAACATCACAAACATCATATTCAAGCATATGTTCACACAGTGTGATGAATGCATTTCCCGAAAGAGGAAGCCGTGAGTCAACGTGCACTCACGATGGTGTTTGTCATGTGTTTTGTTATCTCACAGGCAGTTAGTGCGCTGGTCTTCTCTTACATAATCATTTATTGCAAATATCCTTTATCAGCTGACTGTACAGAATTAGTGAACAGAGATTAGTAAAAAAAGGTTTTGGTCATTTGTTCATTTCTAAATATGAACAAATGTATTTTCTCTGCCATGATATTGATGTAATACAACTGGGGGGAAAAAAGGTTACGCCAGGATAATTTCTCTAAATGACTTAATTTTCTCTTTTTCACACTGCTGCTGATTTCATCATGAAAAAAAGGTAATGTCATGAATTTACCTGCTAAAAAAAAAACACGTTTTGTTTTACTTCCATAGATGGAAAACAAATTTCAGGAACTTAGAACAAAACAAAACCTTTTTCTCCTGCTCTCTACTCATTATTATAGAGAGCAAGTATCACCACATTTATTTGTCCCTGAGCACTTCCTTAGATTTGATTTAGCGTGTTGTAGGTTTTCCCCACTTTGCCATTATTTTGTATATTACCAATTTAAATTAGCAAGTCAATATTGTGCCTTGGTATCTTACAGTTCGTATCTTACTCTAAGAAATTACAGTTTTCCTTTATTGGGTGTGGGTGGCTTCCATTCATTCTGTACGTTTTCCTTTTTTTCTAGGTGATAGCGTAAAGAGAGGTAACAGAAGTTTTGTTAGAGAACAAAAGAAAAGAGGACAAAAAAACACAAATGAAAACCTGCACGGCCCACACTGGCAGTGCTTCAGAAGATATGTGCAGAATCAGCTTCATCAAATCACCTTAAACAAATTAACAATTTCTTCCATGCTTTGAAGTAACTTGATTTACTCAGTATGAAACTAAATAGACATATATGCGCTGCATTCACCTTGCAGAGTCCATGAAGGCGGCTGAGCTGAGATCCAGAACCAATCAATAGGTGTGCGTCTGTGTCTGGGTTGAGGGGGAAGAACCCGAAGAAGCAGCGGTGTGGACTCCCACTGAATTCTCCTTCTGACCACGATTCACTGTCTAACATTTGGGTATGATTAGGTTTAAGATTCAAGATTAAAGTAGTTACATATCAGGATATATCTCTAGGACATTCATGCCAGTCCGTGTGTGTTGTGCGCACGTGTGTTGGCACCTGTCTGATCTTTGTGAACACCACTCCGGAGTTGGCAAAGAAAATTGGGCTGGAACATGAGAGTATGGTCACACCTGGAACTTGCTTGGCCTGTTAAGAATAACAGAGATATACACAACACATGCATTTAACACCGGACAGCATCCACAGCGTCACAGGTTACAATAGTGACACCTCGGTCAGACGGTCAATATTTGCAGCAGAAATGTGGCGCGCTCACAGTAACAGACATTAGAAAAACAGGTGTGCGCCGCCTTGTGCTCGCAGCTCACGATAAAGATCGGACCTGCCACCTCTGTTAATTACAACATGACACTTCAAATTCTGGAGGAGATCCTAAATGAAATGCTCTCCGCTTTGCACTTTGCTCTCTCCTTTTTTGTTTGTTTTTTAATTTTGCATTTGAAAAACTCTTTCAGCAGATGTGTGCACAAACATAACGTTTATTATTATAAAGATTAAAATTCTTCTTCATTTTAGGGACAAATTATTTAAGTCTATGCCCAAGCAAAAATAAACGGTTTTGTATGCTGGAGATGTTGCTCATAAGTTAAAGAGTAACAAAATGTCAGGTTTGAATTTGTTTGGGTCTTTTGTGGTGGATCTGTTGTATTGAGATCAGTGATAATAAAAAAAAAAACTGATTCATGGAGAGTCTTCTACAGGGAAATCCACTATATACAGTATCACGATATCTAAAACGATAGCTGGAGAAAATGCACAGAGGGGAGATGTGCAGCAGCCACCAGTGTAACAGATTGAGGAGAGAATCAAGTGGAGGGAACAGAGAGTGAGAAGTTGAGAGGAAGTCACTGATGCTCTGAGCCCAGACAGATTGCCTTTGGTGGCAGTTTGGTATTTTGATGTGTGACAGATGGTAGGTTTCAGCCTGGGATATATTTTTAGTGTGTTTTGGCTCCCTGACAGTTTCACTGTTAAAGTGGTTTATTAAGTTAATAAAATCTGACCTGAACTGGAGAATTTTGTTTCTTATTGGGTGTCAGTTTACATGGTTTGGTTTTAATACTTCATTATGTAAACAGACACAATGGAAATTTGGCTTGACGAAGACAAAGTAGCCTTGATGCATGCATACACTGCTGCTGAAATAGTCCAGTTTAAATATAAATGTATATGCTCAAAGGCTTTTCCATTATGCCACACTGACACTGATGTTGCTGTGTTTATGCGCATCTGCACAGCAGTCGCTGTCATAAAGACTGACGTGCAGAAACAAAACAAGCCGTGGAGAATTCATAATTGACTGGTTTTCACGCTGATAGCAATTTACATACGTTAGTTCACAGACTGCAGTCAGCTGTGGTCATCGGGGGTGATGTAATGTCAGTGTGATTCATCTCTACCAATCCATAAAGGCTCAAGCCTTGTAGCTCGTGGCATATTAATAACCCTATTATTGAATTATTAACCCTCATGCTAACATATTTCACATACATGGACTACAGACTGGGGTCCCGATCATGGAAATGGGCTGAAAAAGCAGAGAGAGGCTGGTGGAGGAGAAAGTCAGAAGAGAGTTTAAATTCAGAGTACATGAATGTAATAAAGATGATGGTGGGATATGGATGCAAAAAAACTGCTGCTGCTTAGTGAAACCTCATTTATGCTGTGAAAAATTTAAAGGGTTTTCCTCTTTAGCTCAACGACACTCATCTTCTGAAAGTTTATAGTTGTCTGTGAAGGATTTCAAAGCTAGAAAACACAGAGGACTAAAGCACACGCGGAATGGAGACCGCACACGGCCGACACAGAATTTTATGGGATTATGTTTTAGGGGTGAGTTTTTGAGCATTTCTTGAGCAATTCATTTTATTTTGTAAGCTGTGAGATAGATCGAGTTTTCCTCAAGGTAGAGTCCCGCATCTCTGAAGCAGTCTGTACCAGGAATGTGACCCAAAACAACAGTGGAGGAGCTGGAAGAGGACAAGATGAAAAGCATGAGCGAGACAGAGGGGAATACTGATGAGTGCACAAGTTCTCTTGGGTTCTGAGGAGGAAGGGAAACGCAAACCATTTAAACCACATAAAAATAATGACTTGGTGAGACCCTAATAAATGTAAGATGGAAATGCTGGGAAGGGATGCTGAACTTTGACTCCAACACGAATAAAGTAATGATTTTATTTATTTTTTTGGTGTAAAATGCTCCACGTATGGTCTATAAAATCACATTTACTGACTGTTGCATCCTGTAGAGAAGTGTGACCAGAGAGAAGACGACGGCCACAGCCAGACCCAGATCCAGGTTACAAATGACGGGGGAAGTCAGTGACACTACCCACACGAGCTAAAGGGACAGAGGGAGAGGAGTGGGAAAAGTCCTGGGTCAGAGGAGATTTTGTAGCTGGTTCTCTGCCATGAATAATGATGTCTGTGTGTGTCGAGCCCACCAGGTCTGATCTGTCACACTTCCAGAGCAGACGCACATCTTTGAACTGAGCCAGTATGCCCTGAAGGTTCACCACGATAATCGCTGCCAACACTGCCCGGTACACACAGCAAGCCATTACCAAACGCTGACTTAGACAAGTGAATCACCCCGACAATAGTCTCCGTGCTTTAGGGGACGTAGCGGTGGCTGTACAACTGCAAACACAAACGTATTTGTTTCCATTACAAAAACATCAGTACCACAATCACATCTTTTATATAGGTAATAATAAATGTAATGGGTGAGAGTCTGGCTATTTAAACCCTTGCTTCATAACTTGTATAATAAATATTAGCAATATTTCTCATGTTGCATTTATTTTACCTTTGGCAGCGGCTCAAAGAGATAACCAATCCCCAATAAGACTGTCAGAATGAACAGAGCTGACACCAGACCAGCCATCTAAAACACAACAGTGTAATCAATAAAAGAACACCACAAAGAAGAAAATGACTTGCAGTATATTACGAGATTCAGAAAGTTTTACGGGCGTTAGTTTGGCCTGATTAAGAAAGTGTTTTGATGAAGGCGGCTGGACTTGTGGAGCAGATAACGGTACCTGTGATTTGATGCCGATGGTCTCCTGAACCGTGCTGCGAATAATGGAGCTGCTGACGGCAAAGCACTGAAACATCCCTCCAGTGGTGTTACACAGATCCAGGGCCAGCAGGTCCTGCAGTGGGGACAAATATCTGCATCTACAGTAAAGCGTGATGAGTGCAACAACAGATTATGACGCTGTCATGTTTGGATATTTTACAACAAAGACGAATCCCTTTAAATTATTAAAGTAGCTACTTCATATTGATTATTTTTATTTGATTGGCACAGCATCACCCAGCAAGACCTTATTGTGCATGTTTGTCCTTCACTCGGATACACAGACAGAAAACTGATTGGCTTACAGCTGATTCAACAAGGAGCCTCAAAAAGAAGTAACTGCAGTAACTGGATCAAAGCACATTACATCAGGAAAGTCAGACAAACTTCAAACAATGGAGCTTTGAGTAAGTTCAAAGCTCGTCTCATCAACGAGGTTAAACAGCTGCCTTCATTTGCAGAAATTTAGGGACACCTTTAATCTTCAGAAGGGACTGGAACTGCAATTTCATTAAAACAGCTTGAATGACTATAGCAGGCTTTTGTTTAGAAGACACTGCACTCACTTCTCTGTCTAAATTATGGCAACTCTGACTCTGCATTTTCTATATAATACACTTTTTTTTTTTTTACAATTGTTAAAGCAAACAAACAAAAAACCGACTGTGCTGATCCCAGCTAAAGTGTTATCGGGGTGAATGTACCTGACTGGGGTCCACAGAGTAGCCGTGTCTGTTGGCAAACACTGAGCCCACGGCTGAGAGGAAACTGAAGCCAATCAAAGCTAAGAGGAGAGCTGGAATGAAAAGCTCTCTGGACTGAGACAGCGAGGGAAGGGATGGGGGAGACAGGCTGCAGAGGAGGAGGTGGAGGAGGAGGAGGAGGAGGTGGTGGAAAGAATGAAAGGAGAGGTTCATTGACTCAGATATTATTACAAGGAAAGAAATGAAATATACAGTAATATAAAGAATTATGACAACCTTGTGAATTATTCATCATAACACAGTATTTTCTTAAAGCTCTCGGGGACAATGTGATAAAACTAACTGGCACATTCGGTATATGTTGGCATATATTACATTGCAGACATTATCTTTAATTGCTAATAAGATCTCATTTTCTTTGCATAATATCAATAATTTCAGCAAACAATAATTAAAGCTAAGAGTTCAAACTGTATAATGTGTCATTCCTATATGAATTCCACTTGGCTCACTTTGTGTTAAGAACAGAATTAAAAGTCAAAAGAAATCGATTCATTCACCATAATTTTGCTAAAGTAATTTTTCAGACTGCTCTGTTGCTTTTGTGTTGGAGGGAACGTTACATTTGACACACTGGACTTAAAATGGTTACAATAAAATATTTGCATTTAGAGTCACCAGCTTGACAATAACTGACAATCGTGACTATTTGATAATAATTAAAAAAAAAAAAAAGCCAAAGTAAATGACTAAGGCAAACAGACAATAACCCAGTTCTACTGACCCACTGGGTATGTGTCCCACCACCTGGACTCTGTGCTGTCCAGCCAGATCCATCTGCACTGACAGGAGGGTGCTGAGAACAATCTATGAGAGAAAAACAGTGGAAGTGACATTTTCTGCACTGAATGTTCACTTTGGAAAAGAAGAACAATATACAGTAATCTGCATCTTAATATCAGATTAATCAGGCAGTTCATGCACACGATGACACAAACGCAGGCATACGAGCAGAGACTGATAAACTAGCCTTTCAGATTCAAACCAGCTGAAGCTTCTTAAAGCCGTTCCTCCATAATATAAACCTACAATTTTACATAACTCAGCACATCATAAATTCAATGTAAAGAAAAGTTTCAAAGAAACCCGATCAAATGTCCATAGTTAGTGTGCATGCAGTAAGTTTTCTGCTTCGGCACTGTGTTTACGCTGCCTCTTCCCCTCGCTCGCGCTCTTTTTTGTTATTACTAATGTATAAATGTGCATTCAATTATACAATTGTAATTACATACAAAATGTTAAAGTAACATTAAAGTGAAATCTTTAAATGACTCGAAGAACCAAGAAGCAAAAAAAACCTAACAAAATAAAAAAAAAAAACAACAACAAAAAAACGCAAATTCAGTTCTCATCAACACATCAGACAAGAGAATGATGATTAACCAGTGGCCAGGTGCAGATATTTGCTGTATGTGGAGATTCGTGGTTCTGGAGATAAAAACAGATTATTATATAATTCTGAGTCATTCGACAGTTCATCACCGTGGCATCTGTCCATCTGGGTGCATCTTATGGACATGAGTCTACTCTGTGTGTGTGTGTGTGTGTGTGTGTGTGTGTGTGTGTGTGTGTGTGTGTGTGTGTGTGTGTCACCAGTATAAGTTGCCATGGTATGGCGACAGGCAGCTTGTTCTTAAAGCGCTCATTCAGCAGTTTGCCTCCAATCAGTATCACAAATGAAACCAAGGAGACTAACAGAGTTCCAGTTACAGCAGAGGTCACTCCATACAGAACCTCCATTAAAGTCTAGAAGAGACACACACACACGCACACACAGTGATCCTGTTATTTTTCAAAAATCCAAAGAACCCCTTCCACCGTGAAGGTGGAACCTGTAACCTGCAACCAACAACTTTTTTTGAAGCCCATATGTGCACCATATGTGCCACATTCATTAAAGTGGCCGCCTTCTACTACTACTACTCTGAAAAAGGAAATAGCATTAGTTGCACTTCTTTTATGTTGCATCAAATTTGACAACTGCAATTGCAAATTTTAGGAAGTGGTGTAATAACCAAACGGGAATGCTGAAAAATTAAGCTAAGAGAAATTCCATAAACTGCATAGCTAATTTCCTCCTTCATAGCACCTATAAGGAGACTGAATTATTTTATAACTCAGTGGTTTGGATTTAGTTAGGCTTACAGTTAGGGCTTTGCAGGTGCTGACACAGATAGCTGTGCCCACTAGGTCTCACCTCCCGTAATTCGACTAACTGAACTGGACCTTTTAACTGTTTTGGAGCTTCATTTAGCAGCATTTTTAATGGAACCATCTGACAATGATAAGGCTTTCTGTGTGGTGCAGTCTGTCCAAGACGTTTTCTTCAGTTTATTTGTGTAAAAATTTCTTAGTTGTTTTTTTATTGCGTATTTTTCACACTTAAGTGTTTCATCAAACAAATTTTTATTTTAGACAAAGATAACCCAAGAAAATGTAGTTTTTAAATAATGATTTCATTTATTAAGGGAACAAAGCTGCTCAAACCTACCTGCCATGTGTGAGAAAGAAATCTCTCCCTGCTGTGAAATCATGAATAAACTGTGATTAATCACACCCAGGCCTGATTACTGCCAGACCCCTGTAATCAAGAAATCACTTAAATAGAACCTGATGAAGTGAAGTAGTCTAAAAAAAAAACCCTAAAATGTAACACACAATACCACAATCTAAGGAAACAGTGGTGAACCTTCCCAGGAGTGGCCGGCCTACCAAAATTACTCCAAGAACGCAACAATGACACATCCAGGAGGTCACAGAAGAACCCAGAACAACGTGTAAAGAACTGCGGGCCTCGCTTGTCTTCAGTTAAGGTCAGAGTTCATGATTCAACAATAAGACAGAGACTTGGAAAACATGGCACCCATGGGAGAGTTCCAAGGAGAAAATCACTGCTGACCAAAATGAAGGCTCGTCTCACATTTTCCCAAAACACCCCAATGATCCCCAAGACTTTTGGGGAAATATTCTGTGGACTGACGAGACCAAAGTTGAACATTTTAGAAGGTTTGAGTCCCGTTACATCTGCTGTAAAACGAACAGCATTTCATAAAAAGAACATCAGACCAACAGTCAAACATGGCGGTGGTAGGGTGAAGGTCTGGGCCTGCTTTGCTGCTTCAGGACGACTTGCTGTGATAGACGGAACCATGAATTCTGCTCTACCAGAAAATCCTGAAGGAGAATGTCTGGACTTCAATCTGATTGAGATGCTTTCGTGCTGGGAAACCCTCCAATGTGGCCGAATTAAAGCAATTATGCAAAGAAGAGGAGCCAAAATTCCTCCATAGACTCATTGGCAGTTATTGCAAAAGCTTGACTGCAGTTCTTGCTGCCAAAGGTGACACCGCCAGTTATTAGATTTAGGGGGCAATTACTTTTTCACACAGGGCCAGGTAGGTTCGGATAGCTTTGTTCCCTTAATAAATGATAAATCATCATAATTAATAAATAATAGTTTTTAAAAACTGCAGTTTGTATTTACTGGGGTTATCTTTGCCTGATTTTAAAATTTGTTTGATGATCTGAAATATGTAAGTGTGACAAATATGAAATCAGAAAGGGAGCAAATACTGTTTCACAGCCCTGCATGCATTGAGTGCGCAATCATTTCTCTGCTGTCTCCAGGACATCTGCTGCGACCGTGTGGTCACCTCTTTGTCGGTATGACTGCTTTTCCTGCAAATCAATGTCCTTAAACCTGAAAGTTTTCACATTTTCAGATTTACGTGCTCTAGTGCACATCAGAGGTTACAGCTCAGTGGATCTGGAGCAAATCAACAGCCTGCAAAGTGCTGACAATACACCCTTATAAATGCAATAATGTCAGTTTAAAAGTAGCAAAGTGCATCCTTGAAGGAGTTAAATTTCTACCATGTAGTGCCAAGAAACCCAAAACAAAGAGAGCCACAATCCAAGCAGCTGGACTGTGTATCATTAGATTAGCTATTCCAATTAATAGAGGTCATTTTTTAAATTTGCTTTGCATGATCTTCAAGGAAGAAAATATTGGTGCTTTACACTCTGCCCTTTGTCTCGGCTTATTTAGTCCAGCAGTTTTTCAGCTTACAGCTGGCATGCTTGAGTCTGTGTGTGTGATACAACTGATGTTTGAACTGACCCAGCTGATGCCAGCAGTCCAGTATGTTTCTGTACTGGTATTCCTGACATTAGCGGCAACTGCAGGATGATCATGTGCAGAGCTAGTGCTGTGGTGTAGGCTCTGATTACACGAGCTGACATCCAGTGACACACAACACCTCCCCGCAGCAGGTACAGCAGGAGCTATGACACACACACACACAAAAGCACAAAGCTCTTTTGTTCAGGCATTAGGTTGGAGCGTTTTTGGAGACTGAGAGACACTCTAATCTTAATTACTTAAAAATAAATGAAGGGTAGTTGCATGCATGTGTTTGTGCATACCTGTGTGAGGCCACAAAGGAAGGTGACTTGGCATTGCAGCATTTACTTTGGCGGCTTCAACAGCTGCTTCATCACTGTCGCTAAGCAACTCCACGTTGGCTGTCACTGTCCCAATCATTATGGACAGGACGGGAAAAACACCTGTTACACATGAACACAGGTGCGTGCGCGCACACACACACACACACACACACGAGAAATGGAACGACTTTACTCTCTCCCGGAGCATTTGGGATTTCTGAATTGGACTTTAATTTCACAAGTAAAATGATTTAATAATACTGCTAATAATACTTTAAACAATTAAATAACTTTCTTTGCTCCAGAAAAAATGTGAATGTGAACCATGGAAAGACTGGAGGGAAATCCAGAAAAGCTCAGATTTAAGAGTCACCAATGGAGAGGTGCCTGGAAGTGCCGAAGATGAAGTAGGTGATCAGACCAAACACTGGAGGAATTCCTGCCAACATGGCGTTGCCCATACCTAGAAAAGAATAAGAGGTGGCTGTGCAAACCAGTTTTAAATAAATCAGTGCACACTGTAGGTGCTCGTTTTAAAACGGCCACTCATCTTAAACAGTTCATTCAATTTTGATCAAATCGGGTCCATAAAATATTCTAGATTTTCTTTCTAGAATTCTAGAAGTCATGTGACTTCTAGAATTGGCACCTTTGCAGTTCCTCTATTGGTGCTCTACATTTTTAAATAATCAGGGGTAGGAGATATGCAATAACCCCACTGTGCTTGATATTTAATGCTTCATGTTAAGTCTTCTGTATCCCCTTTCCTGATTTTTTTAATTGCTACATAACGAAGAAACGTGAAATATGTTCATATGAAGTGACTGCAAATAGATAAGAAGATGTAAGCTTTCAATTACCGATTACATCTCAACTATCTCAACAATGTACTGCACACTGGTGTAAAATGTTGGATGTGATAGCCAATTAGCTATTTTAATTGTTATATTTGGCTTCAGTACATCCACAGGAAATCACAAATTTGATCTCGGACGCAGACAGCTTCTGAACAACTGTTGACCAATGGAACCACTTGTCTCAATGTTGAGTTTAAAAAAAAACAATGTTTTAATCTCAAACTGCTTGGAGACTTAAAAATGGTGCTACAAAGATCCATCTGAACATTTCATGCATTTGATTTTGGTTAGGGATTGTTATAACTCCTCAGTCTTTAGTAGTCAAGTTGCATGAATTTTGTTGCATGTATAATGATTAATTTTGTTGTATGTCAGTGACAATAAAGTTCTATTCTATTCTATTAATTAAATAAATTTGCAATTTTATTTAATGAAAAATCAGCAAGTCTTCATACAAGTGAAGTGAAGTTGTGGCAGATTGTAGTAGTTCAGAATCTTTAAGGCTCTTATGTAACTCTTATTTGTTATCGCACCCTGCGGTAGGTGCATGATCCCAACACTGATTCCAGACATCAGATCTCTGACAGCGTTCTCTCTGATGGAGTAACGCGGGAGCCATGACAGGACAGGAAAAAAGTCCAGCAGGAAGCCTTTTACCCTGGAACCCGAGCACCTGGAAGAAAACACACGAGATAAACATCTCTTATGGCTGGATCGAGTGCAGCGTGGCCAAAATGTTTAAGTTTAGCCTTTGACTCACCAGCATCGTGCATTTGCCCTCTCCAAAAGGGACAGAGACTTCTTTGCGACCCTCTGCCCGAGGAGATCCAGACGCGCTTCGTCCAGGGGGTCCGCGAGATCGGGCTGCCTGGATTGCTCAGCGTTGTCCATCTGAAATCACTGCCAAAGATTACTAACAGCACAGTGAAGTTTCACTTTGCTTATGATTGATCACTGTGTGTTTGTTTAATGTGACTCACTGACTTCTTCATGTGTGCAAAACCTGTGAACAAAGTCACATAACAAAGGAGAAAATAATTATCTGTTCAGAACACCAACACAAACTAAAGCAATGAGAGAAAAAGGCTTACTTAATCTGCATCAGCAAGAAGCTACATCATTGTAAAGGGATCACGTGCGCGATAGCGAGTCCCCATGTAGGGTCACTCACACTCTCACACACACACACACACACACACACACACACTACACAAGCTTTCACAAGTGAGTGAGGGAAGGTGGAAAATAACCTTGAACTCTGGACTTTACATCACATTTATAACAGCCCCTTTCTCCTCCCATTCACCAACTCATTCAATACCTTTGAATGTCTCCATTACTCCAGCTCAACTTTCACAGACTCGTGTGTGTGTGAGAACAGAGAGAGAGAGAACAGAGTAAGAGGTAGGCGGGGATGAGGTGATAGAGAGTAAATGAGAAAGATAAATATCCATTTTATTCAAACTGAATTTGACTCTAGAAAACTAAATCATTTTTAACAGCTAATCCAAATGAGAGCGTGTGCAATTTCATGAAGGCCTGACTTGGAGGAAATTGAGAATATGAGGTGTGTCTGGATAAAACAGAACCCATTAAAACAGAGCAAGCTGATAAAACAGAGCAGCTGAAATGATAACAAAGTTGTTTTTATTGTCATTTAACCTCATTCTAATAAGAAATGTGAATGATATGAACATTTTTCCATAACAGGACAGTGAATTAATCACTACGGAGTCTGTCAGCGTACAGGACCGCAGGGCTCCAGATCCGCAGGTCATTAACAGTAGTTCTTCTTGAATCAGCAGAAAACTTGAGCAAGGAAATCAAACCCATCGAAACTATTTTTATAATGTTCAAAACATCAAACAAACAAAAACAAAAAGCAGTGCTCCAAAAGTGACGCACACACAAAAACAATCATTCACTACATCACTCTTACTTTGACAATAATTTGAAAATGTTACATTTTGCTAATACAGTAAAATCATATACTTAAGAAAGACACAGACCCTTGAACTATCAGTAGGAACATGCAGCTGTGAGTCTTTAGTAGTGGATCTGTTTCAAAAGCAATAAGAGGTTTCTGACGCGCTCCGCACGCCAGCGAGGAGACTGGTGCAGCGGCAGCTCGAAGAAGGAGAAAGTGAAGCTCCGAGAGAAACTGAGGTTCGTGACGGGGTGAAGCGGTGGGAGTCGGGGCGGGCGAGAAACCCGACGCTGAGGCAGCACCCCCCTCGTCCTCGCCTGCAACCTTTTGCGCGCTCCACCTGCGCAGAAAGATGTTGTAGTTAGGACAGCAGTGAATAAACACAGATTGTTAAACTTCAACAACCAGCCTGCACAGGTTAAATTAGAGCTCCTCTCAGGTCTGAGTGTGTGCGTGTGTGTGTGTTAGTAAGCCTTTTGTAAGATCACACAAAGTACAAAAGCAGGTGTGCCACTAATAGTTATGATGGTTCCTCTTCTAGAGCGTCCTTACTATCTAACTTTGAGCCAGCATGAAGAAGACCCTTAAACTGAAGCAGCTGCATTTATACACGTGCTTTATAAACTGTAACATGTAAAAATGTCTTCTATGAGACAAATAATGCAGTGCTAAAGTTATCACAGTTAATGATAAGGAAACTGGAGGTAATAATGCTTTACATGTGATAACATTGGGTTTGTAGTTACTAATCAAAGATCCATTTGCATTAATAAAAATAAAATTAGTGAAGGAGGTCATTTTTTGCTGGTATAGTAAAGTATAGTTGTACTACAGTATGTGTGCAATCTCGTTTTAGGTTATTTAAATTTTACAGGTCGCATCAAATTAAGATTAGCTATCAAGCTATCAAGCCTGAAGGGATCTAATATGTGTGGCTGGACTCAGCCTGATGCTTTTAGTTTTGGGTCTTCATTAGAATTTGAATAATATCCTTTTAGTTTTGTTTAGTAATGATTGTCCCTTTTTGCAGCTGTACCTGTGCTATTTTGCATGACTGCCAGAGGTGGAGATGGAATTTCAGAGTTAAAACTTGAGCTTGAGCTATCTTTGTCTTCTTCCCGTCTCCTGCCACGATGAGGGGCAGCTGTCGGCTGAGGAACAGGAGGGGCTGGGGGTGGAGGTAGAGAGGGTTGTGGAGTGAGTAGTTTGGGAATTGAAGTAAAGGAGGACTCAGAGAGAGCCAGGCCTCCCCAAGGAGTCATGGTGGTGTCAGAGAGGAAGATGGAAGAGGGTCCTGGGTGAGAGTGAGAGTCAGAGGAGGAAGATGTCGTCTGCCGCTGGTCACGCTTTCTGCCACCGGGCTGGTGGAGGTGCTGGAGGGCCGGAGAGGAGAGGGTTGGCTTGGCTATAAAGAAAAATGGTGGCGATGGTAAGAGAAAGTGAGTGTCTTGTGATTGTGTTTTGTCAGGAAAGGTTTTTCTAATTGGAACTTACGGACAAATATATATATATATATTCCGACCAAAACTGTTTTAATGTGTTTATTCTGAAAACAAACCAGAAGACGATACCAGAGATGCGTTCAAGCATATTTCTGTCAATTTAGCTCAAACCAAAACAAAGTCAAAAATGTTTGCAAGCACCAACAACAGTCACTCGTATGCTCGGATTAAAATTCCCCTCATATCGGTTTTCTATCACTTTTATATCTGGATGAAATCTTTCCCCATGCTCATCACTGACATCCCCCAGATTTGATGGGGGAAAAAAAGCTGAGATGAGAATGGAAAAAGTGCATCTTCAGTGACACCCTGGCAATCATTAGCTGATCTGCTTTCAGCATGTTATCCACAGACTCAGCATAATTCTCTGCTCTCTGATTGCCAAGAAAATTCTGGACAAACTGCACGAATGCTTCCCGTGCTGCTGGTTCTGCTACAATCGCTTTGCACTCAACAATATTAAACCCTCAGGTTAATTATAACAGCTGTGATTCAGATTTGTTTTAACCCTTCAGTAAAATGACCCTTGAACTGTGTGGATCACCTGTTGATTTCTTCCCAGAGGAACCAATGGAAGGCAGGCGGTCAGGTGGCATTACCAGTCTGGGAGCCTGCGAGCAGATATCAAAATGCCTTCTGTGAAAGTATGAAAGGTTCACGGTTTAAAGTTATACCAGTGTGCTCTATATCATTGTGGTAAACCATGACTGAGCCTTATACACCCATTCATACAAGCACTTCCATATGCAGCAATGTGCTTACTATCTAACATTCACACACACACACACACTCCAACAGTTGCATCGGAGAGCAACTTGGGGCTCAAGGATACTTTGGCATGCATCCAGGAACTGAACCACCAACCTTCCAATTAGTAGATGACCTGCTCTACCTCCTGAGACACAGCCACATATTGATGATAATTTGAACCAAAACTTTTACATGTGGATTCACCTCTCCATAAAACCTGTTGTCACTGATTTTCAGTCCAGCATCTTTCAGGTCCTGTGTCAGGTCTCTGCTGTAAGTTAGGAACCTTACAGTATTTGAGATATTAAAAAAAAAAAACCAACAACCGAAAAATCAAACGACCCTCTGAGAGCAAGGACTTGGGAAGGAATACAGGCCGAATTTAATGGCATGCTTCAGTGGTTCCTGGTGGTACAACAGGACGGAAGTAGAAAGAGGTGAGAGAAAAAGAAACGCTTAGTGTATCACATGAAGTTCTGCAGCAATCTGAGCCCACAGCAGCACAGGGTCACCTGATCCAGCCCTAAATCAAAAATCTTTATCAAAAAGGAAAGTTATGAGTTTAAGCTTAAATAAAGAGAGGGTGTCTGCCTTACAGATTAAAGTTAAGGTACAAGGCGGAGGGGAAATAGAAACAAAAAAAATCAAACCAAACAGAAACAAACAAACAAACAGGAATGGCTCAACATGAGAAGCAGCGAAGAAAAGCCAGGAGAGGAGAGTGTGTGTGTGTGTGTGTGTGTGTACCTTCTTCCTCTCTGATAGATGCAAACTGTTTATCGTTCTGCACTCAGCCAGAGACTGACAGACGGGGGTTGACAGGAAGACTCGGGGACAGTTTCCCTACTGGCGCTTCCCCACAACAGTCTGTGAAGATCTCTGAAACTGGGTTCCATAAGTTATTTCCACTCTCCCAACATTCTGCTTCAATACGATGAAAAACAAATGACAATCAAAATAAACAAAAAGGCTTTTTTAGAAAATGAAAAATTTGGATAGATGTTTACTTCTGCAATTTCCTACTCCCTAATCATCTCGCTTCTCAAATAACAGAAATCATCAACAGCCCCACCACCACCACCTTCACCTTTCCAGCACTGGTGCGCACACTTACCCTACCCCCTCATCCTTTCTTCCTTTGTAACTGACAGTTGTGGTTACAGAGTACTAAGTACGACGCAATGAGCTGTCTTCCCCGTTCTCCTCAAGCCCCTCTTCTTCTACACCCCCCTTCCCTTTACTCACCGTTTCCTCCTTCCTTGATCTACGTTCTTTCATTGTGAGTGGCAGGCAGTGAGACGGGAGGTCGACAGAAAGCAATATGAGACAAGACTTAAATATTAAAATATTCATGGACACCTGCAGTCGGCCCCTTCGTGTGCCCTGAACTGCACGCAGCCCCTCCATGCATGCAATATGCACACATACAAATATGTGCACATATTGGCATCTCATTTAGCTAATGTCAGTAATCCAGTGTTTTAGACAATGTGCGGAGTCACAAATGCACACAAAGTCCCATTTCATCACTTCTGAAGACCTTACATAGACTTGCAGTAATTTACTGGAAACCTTTCCTAAATCTAAGTCTAACTTTAATATTAAATCAGGAATTCACCCTCAAATTTAACAATCTATAACAAAAGGACTTGCTTTTCATACCCCACAAAAAGAACTGGGTCCCCACAACATTGGTAACGCAAGCAAGTAAACACAAACACGCACATACAGGTGCACACTTCATCTGGTCTTCATAGTTAAATTACACACAGGTGACAGTGAATCAACACACTCTTTTTTACTGTGTGACATTTAACGTGCTGGAGGTGAATATTCTCCTTGGGGTCTTGCACTTCATCTAACACGGCTGCATTTGCATGCTGGGGAGGCACACACACACACACACACCCCTATATCAAAGTGCCACTTAAGTATTTGCATTTCAGAAGAAAAAAAAATACACCCACGAATGTACACAGTAGGAGCAGGAATAGTTATAAACATCCTCACTTTCAGCCAGTAACACGCTGCATGTTGACGCAATTAAATCGACTCAAACTACAAATACCTTTTTAAACCCTCGCGGTCTCTGTGTGACGGGGTGGGAGCCTCTGCTGTGCAAGATTAGTCAGGTCTCTGATCAGATTCCTGAGAGCTGCAATCTCAAATAACTGGTCCTGTGACAATTATTTTGACAGTTTTGCACTTTTATGTCTAGCTTTAAGCCCATCATAATATTAGGAGGATGCATTTTGGGAGTATAAAACACTGAAATCAAGTGGCTTGCTTGAGGGCAAATCTAGAGTAGGTGACGTGAGGCGTTGGCCTAAATTTAAACCTCAAATTTCACCACTATTTGGATTTACTGTGTGGAGAAATTAGGCCCCAAGTCCCTCCTTAACTAAAAAAAATGGCTTTTATTTCCTGGCTGGATGAGATGCACTATACTGTATTAAAAATAACTCCAGTCCCTTCAGCCAACTTTGTGCAGTTTGTATTCCCTAAAGCAGGTCAGAGATGCCACAAACAGATCAGAGATGATCGGAAATGTTCCTTTTGCCATTAATGCTCTTTTTGATGTAAACGAAATGCTTTTAGTGTTTTATTAAAAGAAATACCAGACAAACATCATTGCTCACATCTATGATCGTTTCTAAGCGCCAGAAATAAATAAATTGATTTTTAGACAATCAGAAACCTGTTAAGAGAAATTAAAGTACATAGATTTCTCTCTTTCATTTAGATACACTGGCAATATTATTTTTTTTACAATCTGAATGTACCAAAACAAACAAACACTGGAGAATAAATATTTCACTTTTAAAAATGCCCAGAATCATGTATTTACATCAATGCATACAGCTGTAATTAAGGAGAGGTAAATGAGAAATAATTGTAAAAATCTGTCCCTTAGTAAAATGTTTATAAAAGCATCTTTAATCTTTGCATTCAGAATCACATTTCTTGGAGAGTCACACTAGTTCAGCTTTCCTTTTTTTTAACCTCTTCTTTGTCCACATCTCTGTATTTGACTCGTAGTAGCTGGAAGCCCTGACCACAGACCAGCACCCATCCCGCCTTCGTGCCTTCTCTCTCTTCCTTCAGACCCGTCTCAGGGCTTGCCACACTCCCTGTCTTACCTACGCAGTCATTCCCTGTTTGATTTCTTGGATTAGTGGTCGTCTCTTCTTCTTTCTCACCAGTTATCTTACTAACTGGGTCACCTGTCTCGCTCTCTACCTCAACAGGTGCTTTACTGCTGGCCTCATCAGCTGTTTCTTTATCCCTCTTGAGCTTCCCAACACTCTCCTGCTCAGACTCAAATCCTATCTTCACTTTCTGATTTCCTTCCTCACCCTCCCACACCGCGAGCCCTGCAGCATCAGCTACATGTGAGCACAGCGCCCCAGTGTGGCTGATGCCATTACTGCAGACCTTCCAAAGGCAAACCCTTTGATCTGAGGAAGTGGAGACCAACAGGCCTGGTCTTAGGAGCTTCAGCGCAGTCAGAGGGGCAGCGTGGGCCAGCGGGATGTGGCACTGGGAGAGGAGATGAATCTGAAGCCTGTTTGGACATTGGAGCTGTGTTTGTAGGAAAGGCTGGGACTCAGAAATCTGAGAAAATCCTATGTGGCTCCCAATTTTCCAATCTTCTGGATGCTGTATCCTGATTATGGACACAGTCAGCTGTCCATCATCTCCTCCGCTAGCAACAGTTACCAGGCAACTACCCAGTTGTTGTCCCTGTTTCTCTGTCCAAACTGCCAATGAGTTAATGCCACTCTGGTGGGTGGGAACATCAAGACAGGGGATTGGTGCTGCTGTAGCATTACTGGAATCACCCGTTGATAAGGATGAAGAGTCACTCAGATTCCACACAGAAATTTTCCCATCAGTTGCAGCACTGAACAGCAGTTTGTACCTGCAAGACAAAACACACTGTTATGGATATAAACCTAAGTGATAGAAAAGGAAATGATTTCTTCATGCTTTCCTAAACACTGTATATCTAACCGCTTTATTAATATGCCATCTGCTGTTCTAAAATATTGCCTTTTAGATTAATCAAAATCAAAGAAACAAAAAAATATATCAAACAAGCATAAACAGTGGTCTGGTTCTGTTTCTGTACAGCAAGATGTAATAACCCATGAATAAAAAGATAATCGTTGTCATAACCTGTTGCCTTTGTCATCCTCCAGGCTGCAGGTGGCAACACTGAGTACACAGCGCTGATGGTAAAATGCTTCCCACAGCAAATCGATTTGCCCTTTCCCTTCATTGACAGAGAACAGTCTGGAAAAGACAGTAATTGAGGTGAGGAAACAGTGAAAAGAGCATTAAAAGAGAATATTAGAAATTATAGCAACACACCCGAATCATACACAATACCAAAGCATTTCCAGGAATCTTCCATGCTACCTTAAATGACCATAATTTCTCTGAATTCTCTGCATATACATGAAAAATAAGAATAAAAATACATACCACAAATTTACCACTGCATAACTTGACTAAATTCAATGACAGGCTATATGTGTATGCAAAAAAAAAGAAAAAGAAAAAAGAACACACCACTAAGATATTTACAGAATAATACATCAAGCTGTGAAAACTCCATAGTTCAGTCCTAATAAACATAAATGAAAGGGAGAAAACGGTTTTGGAATATAAATACGTAAAAAAAAAGTTAATGTTTGCGAGTGCATCTTACATGGTTTTAGTGACACTGTTTCAGTAATCAGTCCACAGACAGGCAGAAATATAAACAGCTCAAAAGTACTTGAAACTACAAAAGCTGACAAGACACACAAAACTTTCTGATTGCAGCACATGAATGAAACAATACACAATCAGGCACACACAAATGACAGTACAAATTTAAAGCCTTTGATTCCATTATTACAGTTGTTACAATCATCACTATCACCACCCCTGTACTCAATAAAATACTTTTTTGTGAGCATCAAATCAATCGGAAGACATTGTGATTTTCTCTGTTCTGCAGCTCCAAGAAGACTTTAACTTTGCCATGATGACAGCTGGGATAGATAGCAGAAGAGAATGGATGGATGGATGATGAATACCAACCTGACAGCCCCGTCACTGCAGGCCAGAGCCACAAGGACACGGTTTACTTCTTCATTCACCACTGCTGCAGACATGTACCTAAAAACACAGACAAAAAAACTGTAATCAGAGAAACAAAACAAAAAACCCAAAACAATGAATTTATCCATCTGTCTGTCTGTCTCAGGGCTAACACACAGAGACCGACAACCATTCACACTCATAACTACAGTTCATTCACCAAGACCATGCATGTCTTTGGGAGAAAGCCAGATTACTCAGAGAGAACCCACACAGACATGGAGAGAACATGCAAACTCCACACAGGTGGGATTCGAACACAGGACCTTCATGCTATGAGGTGACAGTGCTAACCACCGTCAGCCTCCAACCCCCCCCCCCC
>JAVDPK010002476.1:147701-160957 GCA_034780415.1 Cichlasoma orientale | reverse complement strand
AATGACTCCAGGATTCCTCACAGTGTTACTGGAGGCCAAGGTAATGCCATCCAGAGTAAGTATCTGGTTAGACACCACGTTTCTGAGATTTGTGGCACCGAGTACAATAACCTCAGCTTTATCTGAATTTTGAAGGAGCTCTTACGGCAGTTTTCTTGCCATTTCTTTAAGCAGTCTTCAGGAATAATTCTCCAGGCTGTGTTTTTCTATCCAAGTCTGCTTTTCTTCATTGACAGCATGTTTGTGTGTGTTTCATGCTGACAGATGAAACTGTTGCCAATCAGATGCTTTCCAGGTGGCATCGCGTGGCGGATCAGAATCTGACAGTACTTTTCTGCATTCGTAATTCCATCAATTTGAGCAGTCGTGATAGGGGTAGATGCAGAAAAGGCATTTGACTCAGTAAATTGGAATTTTCCCTACATATATTTGGATTTCATGATACGATTATTAAACTATCCAGGCATTGTAATGACAATCCCACTGCCAGTATTAAAATAAATGGATTTACTTTTAGCCTAGAAAGGGGGGGGGGGGGGAGACAAGGCTGTACATGCTTCTGAAAATTATAGTGTGATATTATTATATTATGATGTTGCCTGTGCCTAGGTATAGTCTCACAGAGCTGCTAGCCTGGCTGTGAAATGTTTTTGGTTTTTTTATATTATCAAACCTTCACATATTTATAAAGAACAGCCTTCTTCACTCTAGTAAATTTGAGACACATATAGACTAAAATACCTGAAAATCAGCTGATACCTGTGACCTGTACTACAAAGTACATTCAGCATATGCAGCCAATCCAGCTCAGGCTTTTGGAATCTCACAATAAGCACAGCTGTGCTGGCATCAGGTGACTGAATGAACTAGCACAAAGCTGCATATTCTTCCTCAAGCAGGACAAACTATTATCCTAAAAAATATGAGGATTTTCAAAATATAATTCAGGCTAAAGGCCAGGAAAACTGTGTAAGACAATAGGCTTATCAGGAAGTATAATAATGAATTATTATAATTAGTCATTTTATTTCAGCATTATTCTTTAAACTGCAAAGCTGGTGTTAAACAATCTTGGAAGCAAGGAAAGCAAATCTAAAGTTGCCTTTCAAACCTCATGTCTTGCTTTGTTGTACAGACCTCAATCTAGTTTTTGAACTCTGACCTCACAGGCACCTCCAGGCTCAGCAGCCACCACCTCCAACCGTCAGGCAGCAAGACGGAAGACGCCAGTCGGCGCGCAGCTCAGCACGACTCCACAGACCTGTCGAGACTGGAGCACCAGCAGATATCTGAGGCTCTGGAGCAGCAACAGCAGATGAAGATCCTGGAGTGGGAGAATAGGATGAAGGTGCTGGCGTGGGAGCAGGAGCTGGTGAGGGAGAAGAGGAGAGCGGCCCGGCAGAAGGAGAAAGCCTTCAGGATGAAGAAGGCCTACTACAAGGCCAAGCTGAAGAGAATGGGCGAGGACGTGCCGCCATCTTCCTCCAGCAGCAGCGACGAAGCGGAGAAAACATCTGTCCCGACTGGTTGATGAGCTTAAATATTTCTATTTTCGAGAGTGTTTGTGTTGTTCTTGTTTTGTTTTGTCTGTATGCCATGAAATCATTTTTTCTACATTTTTACATCGCTGCTGATGGCAAGAATCACACCAACCAACCCCTCTGCAATGTGATTTCCAGCTTTTCTTTCTAAAAAAAACATTCTAACAGTTGTGAGAGGAACATTTAAAGTATTTTTAACTAATCTTATACAACTACACAACAGCATAGACAACTGCAGTGTTACTTTGCGCACCTTGTCGCAGTGGTTTATAATAACAACCCTGTTTTATGTGTCATTATCACAATCTAGTCCCGGGATTCGAAATCAATTTTCATTGATTGTTTAAGGCAGTATTATTTTCGAAGGTTAAAGCTCGGTCTAGGTTATTTTATAGGATGTACTGAGACGACACGCACACACACATGAAGTGACATTCCTAAAAGGACAATCTTTTAACAGGCTTTTGTAGTGCATGCTAACATGACTATGTACACTTTGTTTTTGATATGTAAGTAAATGTCCATTTTTGGTACTACACTGAAGTTGGCTGAATAAAAGTGGAAGAAACGAATAACTGGTATTAGTGCGAAGTGCAAGTGTTTAGATATCGCAGCAACTCAGCCACTCAGACCACGTAAAGTTACAGAGCGGGTTCACCGAGTCCTGCGGCGCATGAAAGTCTCCGACGTTCTGCTGACTCTGCAGAGCTCCAAACCTCCTGTGGCATTAACGTCAGCACAAAAACGGTGCTGGCAGCATGGTGGCATGGATTTCCATGGCCCAGCAGGCCCTGCAGGTGGAATGTGTAGGTGGCCCGGTATTTTCAACCATATGCTTAAAACATGGCTACAGAGCTGTGCCTCTGTGCTGATTCTGCATCATAACGCTGAAGGGATTTGATGGTGTTTACAGGTCAAAGGGCAGAGGGTCAGTTTGCCCTGTGTCCGCGTTCTTTTGCCCATATTAAAATGCAGCTGCTTCTATACCTGGACTGTAGGATTGCCCAGTGCCATAAAAATGTTCAAAACTCTTGGAGATTATCCGCAGCAAAATAAGTAGGCGTACCCAGCGATGATCAGAATACCAGAAGAGGCAATTATCGTTTTGATGAATGCTCCTCAGGCCTCCAGTACAGTTCAGACACTTAGAGAATAGATGAAGCACTTTGGAAAATGTCTGGTTTCCCCCTGCTTTACGCCAGCTTACACAGGCTCAGGAGAGCAGTATTGATCTTCACAGCCAACTTTTGGCAAGAAGCATATTTCCAAAACTGTCCATTTTTTCCCCCTTTGGGCCCTACGTTTTAGATCAAATATTTTTTATCTTTACTACTGCACATCAGTGCCTAATGAACCTGGCTGTGACCAAGTGGTAGGATTAAAAATCTAACGCTGATGAGTTTTCGCTTCAGCCCTCCGCAGGTTACAATCTAAGATTTATGCGAGCACTTCTGATGTCTCGTCTCCCGAGCCGAACGTCTCAAGGTGGCAGCTGAACATCTCTGCGCTCCTCTGATGTCTCTGAATGTGACAGAATACTTTGAGAGTCAGAGGGAGAGTCTTCTAGAGGAAAAACGTGTCCCCCCTGTCACAGGATGTTTCCTCTACTCGCTTTTTCACACCTGAAGATGTCTGCCGGTATGAATATGAAACAGAAAACCTCTTTGTGCCTCCCAGACAGAATAATCAGAAACACACAGAGCCTTGTAGGAATAAGTCTTTTTTTCTTTTTTAATGTCCAACATTTCTCTTGTTTCCGCGGTAACAGGGGAACAGCTGTTTCCATCCAGACAGCAAGATAGAAGGCATCCAATAAGGAACACACAAGCTAACAAATACAATCTCCCATCATCTCCCCACCTCTCTGTTTCTTTCCTTTTGTCTCTAATCCCCTTTTTGTTCTTGGTTTCTGCTTGTTTGTCTGCCTTCACCTCTGCGGCTCCTACTGCTCCAAACTATGTTAAACCTGAAGTTAGAGTCCTGCGTTACTACGTGTCAAAGCAGACAGGTTACCAGTTAAGATGTTTTAAAGATTGGACAACAAATCCAGCTTAAATACTGACTGAACTCTTCAGGTTCGGATTCAGATTCCTCTCGTTTCTCGCCCTCCATCTGTGGATTTGTTGCCGTGAGACTCGGATGATAAGAAACGTTACATATGACAAAAACATTAGCGCGCGCGCACACACACACGAAGCACATGCTTCCTCAACATTATCCTCACATTCAAATGGCAAAAATAAATAACTAATACAGTGTCAATAAATTATCAATAAATAAAGCAAATCTCATGTCTTTCAAAGTCGAAGGTGTTAAGGTCAGCTGAAGAAAAATATAGATGGAGAAGAAAACAGGATTTTTCAGCCTAACAGACTGGTGGGTGGTGTTCCTCTGCACTCGGGAGCATTTTTTGGCAATAATACTGTCACAGATAGGTTTGCTTGTCACGTCTCAGGGACGTGGGGCTGACGGAGCGGCGGTCAGAGCAGGCAGATATGCACTTATTTGTGAGGCGTGTGTTTATTTCCACTATGAGCATTTCCATCTACTGTTTTTCCCCCCTCTATCGCTCTGTGATGAGTAACATCCACGCCTTCCTCCCTGCGGCTACATTTCTGCAGTCATGTTTTCTGACCCAATTTGCTCTCCTTGCAACCTTGTCTGGTTTTGTATCGTTTGTTTTATTCTTGTCTCTTATGCAATATTTTAGTCTTCTTTTTCGACTGTCACAGCGCTCTTCGCTCAAGGACGCGCACAACACATGCCGGCAACACTGAACTCCCATTTTGCCTTCGGTCTTTACGACCCGCTGTGCTTTTCTTTAGGGAAAAAAATGTGTTAGCCACAGTCCCTTCCTGCATCTCCCTGTATCCATTGCTTAAAATGCCCGTGTGTTGTTACCTTAAGGCCTGAACTCGGGGCTCCCTCCAACAGCTGTGAGAAAGGTGCAGCTGCTGATGGAAAGACCTGCATCTCAAAACCACTTAGAGGCTTTTAGCACTGACACAGCTGACACCTCCTCTCCCCTCTGCAATCTGCAGAAGCTTTGCCAGATCTTGAAAGATAACTCATCTTTGTAAAACCCTCTAAATGAGAAAAAAATCTGTTTTAACTTTTTTTCATGATGAATGTTTCTCAGCCGGTTTAGATTTGAAGCACGAGCTTCCTTCCTGTAGAATTTCTCACATATTTAAAGGGTTTTCTTAAGCAATTTAAATTTCCAGGTTGGCACCATGCTGCGAACATACTTTCATGTCTTCAAACAAATATCTGAGCATGTTACGGTGGCTCTTATCCGCTCTCTTCCCACATGAAAATCCGCCTGCTTATGCGTTACGCAGCCAAAATAAAATACCAAACGCAGCGAGTTGTGTGGTAGCGCTGATCTATGGCCTCATGAAGAGAAACAAATTTTCATTTTAGACTTCGTTCACTGGCACGGTTACTTAAAAAATATGATTTAAAAAAAACTGAGCCGCAACTATAGCTTTCACACCCTGCGCGAATCATTTCCATCAGAGAAAACAGACGAATGTGAGAGTTTCAAACAGATTTTAAGACCCTTTGCACAGAACCTCTGCAATGAGAAGCTTTTATGAACGAGTCTCGAGGTTCAGCTGCTCCCGCGTCGTCCCTCGAGGCAGGCTAAGTCGGATGCATCAAAGTGCGAGAAACTTTGAGGGGATTTAAATGGTTTTTACACGATACAGCCTCACCCGGAGAGGCAGACAGAGATATCAGCCGTCACCCACCAGGTCTCCAGAACACTAAAGATATGGTCTTGCAATATCAGCGGACTGATATGGTCTGGGTCAGATAGCACCACGCACAAAGATACACAGATAGATGACAAGGTCACATTCATATACAGCACAATCTCCCGAAAGAGTTGATACGTTGAGACTCGCTTTTTAACAGTTGAACCACCAACTTTGAACCTTCAATCTTTCTCTGCACAATCATCTTGCTCCATCAAATCTCTTAAAATAACTCCTTCCTCTATTTACAATCACTTCCTCCTACTTTGATATTTCCCCCCCTTCAACCACGTCTCGCGGTTTCAATAATCTCATTTGATTCTATTGCCAGACCCCTGTCGCTATACATAAAGTTGATGTGTGTGAGGAAAAGTTTCTAAGGAAAACCGTTTTCAGGGAGAAATTTGGGGATTTTTTTTTCTTTAGGAGGGGGGGGGGGGTTCCCCCTTTAGCAACGACCAAGACTGCACTCACACCAACCTCACTCACAACCTCACATGGGCACAGTCATTAAAAAAAACAAACATCACAAGAGATTTCTTCTTCATCTCCAATGAAAAAGATACAAAATGTATAAAAATGTTATTTACAGTTGCTTTTTTTTTTTTCTCGGTTTGACGGATCTTGTCTGGTTCAGGCTAACGTTTGTTTGAAATCTGAGGAGTTTGTGTTTGTCTTCAACAGTTTTTAGGTAGTAGAGGTGGTTGACTCATCGTCCATTGAACCATCATAGTTTGCTGTAGGCGGTGACACTCAAAAAACTTGATTTACACAGTACAAGCCGCCCACAGCCTCTCTCCTGAATCGGTGCTGCCATTGGATGTTTTCTCCATCTTTTTTGTCTCTGTTTCCTGTGTCTCAGTTTTGTTTCTTGTCCTCCAATGTTCCAGGTCCATCCATGACCTTTGAACACGTCCTTTGTGGACCCAGCACTGTAGCAATGCATTAAGGGACATGGAGGCTGTCATCAAGACTGTCCTTCACTTCTGTTGGTTCTAAGGTGAAGGAAAGAAAAATGAGTCATCACTAAGTCTGTACAGCACTTCACTACTTGTAAATTCTAGTTCACGGTGAAAATACTGAAGTAAAATGGAAATGAGCTGTACACGCAAAAGGACACAGAGAGAGGAGGGAGATGGAGAATAGAACAAAATAGACTGAGACACAAGGGAAGAGACGATGAACGAGCTGAAAAATAGGAAAACTACTGAAGGAGTTGAGGAAAGTTGAGATGAAGAAGACCTAAAAACAGAACAAGTTAAAAGTTCAAGATGATATGAGGATAAAGAAAAGAGAAAGAAGATGATGTATGTAGGAAAGGGACAGAAGGCGGGTGGGATGAGGCAGATTTTCCACTCAGAAGGACTTACTCTGAGTCAGGGGAGACTTCAGATATGCTATGGGAGGTGGCAGACTGGGACGGGGAGAGGGAGGGTCCGTGGACGGAGCCGTTAGGACCAGGGTTAGGGGAAGCAGGGGGAGGAGTGAGGACAGAGGAATTGAAGGATGCTAAAATGGAGGAAAGAATATCCAGGTGTTCACTGGATGGTTGTCGACCCAAGGGGTTTGGATTTGGACCTGCGACCTGGGGGACGGTCTGACCGGGAAACCTACATGAAGGTGCTGAGTCCAGTCGCCCTCTGGCATGAGCTGAAGGAGGTAGCTGCTCTTGCTGGGGCTCCTCAGATATTGGGGGAGGAGGAGAAGCGGAGGGAGGCTGATCAGGGTGTGAGGGCTGGCGGGGTGGCAGACTGCGAAGCCACTCCCGACACGGCTGAGCCTGGGCTCCCATTCCATTGGTGTCAAGTTGTTCCCTTGATCTACTGCTCACAAGTGCTTCTCCTAAGTGCTCCCGGGATGAGGCCTGCCGCCGAGTCAGCGTATTCAGCTGCAGCCTTGATCCGCTGAGGTATCCCTCCATCCCGGTTCCAACAGCTCCTCCATTTCCACTCACATCCTCCCTCGATCCGTGGAAGCCGCTAGAATGGTGGTTGTCCAATCTGTCCCTGGATCCTGCCAAGTTCTCCCTGGATAATGAGACTCGCTGGTGATCCAGGCTCCCTAGCATTGACCCTTGCCCCATTCCCAGCTCTCTCCTCCTGGGTAAGAGGTCCAGGTTGTCCCTGGAACCCCGGGAGTCCAACCGGTCCCTTGACCCCCCAACTGTCTGCCTCCCTAGTGGATCCCTGGACAGCTGCCTTCGAGCAAGAGAGTCCAGGTGCTCCCTAGAGGAGTAGCGGGAAGCTGGCTGGGAGAGAGAGCCAGAACCTCCACTGGCACCAGCTGTAGCAGAGTACATGCGACCATACGAGGCAGCGGGAACGCCTCTGTGGCCAAGAGTAGAGGTTCTGTACCAGTTGAGTTCACTGGGGACCCGGCCCATACTGGAAAGACCCTGGAGTGCTGGAGGACAGCCAAGACGGTTCTTAAGGATACCTGGGACAATAAAAACACAAGGAGAAAAGAGGAAGGTGTAAGCGGTAGAAATGGAGAAAGAAGGAGAAACCTGTAGAAGAGACACGATTTCATATGGTTGCTGGATGAACCGTCCATCTATCACAGTCCACGGCTTCATCCTGTCACATTAATAAACATGAGCGTACAAAGAGTTTTCAGAGAAACCAAGTTTCTTGTATTTTTAAGTAAATTTGCACATAAATGTGCTCACAGCCAGTCACTATCAAAAAATACTGGGCAGATGATTGGATCAACCATCAGTCTGAGTCACACACATATCACATTTACCAAAAGCAGGACATCTTGCATTTAACCACTTCTATAGGCCTATGTGGGTGTTCCTTTGTGGGTAGATGAATGATATGTGTCTTGTATGCTAATTCATTCCCTAAAATGTCACTCATGCTTTCAGGCTACAGGAGTGATTTCCGGATCTGAACTCATTTCTTTTTCTCACTCACTCACTCTCAGCTTGCACATGCCAATTTCATCCTGTATGTATGCACCGTATACTGAGTATACAAATTGGCTTGTATACGCTCACCAACCGCGTTGTTATGTATACCTATTCAACTGTTAACACAAATTGACCAGCCAATCACGTGACATACTTTGGGCCCCTTAGTACATTGTTTAAACTGTTGCCATCCTCTGATGGCTGCTTCCAGCAGGATAATGTGCCATGTCACAATAATCAGATCATCTCAAGCTGGTTTCTTAAACATGACAATGACTCTAATGACCTCCAAAGGCACCAGATCTCAGTCCAATGGAGCACCTTTGGGATGTGGTGGAACAGGAAATTTGGATTATTGATGTGCAGCTGACAAATCTGCAGCAACTGTGTGTTGCCATCGTGTCAATGTGGACCAAAATCTCTGAGGAATGTTTTCAGGAACAGCATGCTGTGAAGAAGGCAGTTCTGAAGGCAAAAGGGGTCCGAGCTGGTGCTAGCAAGGTGTACCTAACAAAGTGGCCAGTGAGTGTACAGAGCATTAAAATACCACCCATGATTTTAAGGCCAGATTTAGACTATAACTGAAGCACACAATCTTATTCATGTTCACAGGGACCATTTGGTTGACTCTGAACTTGTGAGTTATGTGAGGATACAAAACCTCTGAAGGAAATACCCACGCGGTTATCAAAGTATAAATAGATAAACAAGATAACCATCAGTTTGTACATTAAAGAAAGGGCCTGAAAAAAATAAATATTTGAGTGTTACGTCTTCATATTCTAAAAAGTGAAGGGTCTGTGGGTCACTTGTAACGTGTACTAAACCAATCGACCTGCACACAAGACAAACTGCACAAACAGCAGATAAATTCTCATTTATTGAGCTTTGGTTTAAATTATGCTTTGCCGATTCAGCTCATGCTGCTGAGACCTCCTCCATCTTCCTCTTGGCAAAATGTCCCATTTTGATTCTGATGACTGAACTGCATTAGTCAGACAGGATATTTGGAGACACTCATTAGATAATAGGATGAAGAAGATACTAGATATAGGATACTCAGACCAGACACTGCTATTCAAAGGCACAGTCTGGCTGACAATCAATGACCTTTTTCCAAGTAGACAATTAAAATTGTGACAAATTTTAAAAAAAAGAGGACGAAATAAAATTGGTTAGAGTCTGTCAACATTAGATTAATGTTTATTATTGTTTTGCACATTGCTGTTTGTATCTTGCATGACTCTGTCTAAAGCTGAATTTGGAAATAAAAGGAAAAGTGTGCACCCTTCAGATTGTGTTTAGTTGTTCCCGCGTGTTTATGCGTCTCTCTCACCCTTGCGGTGCCTGTGTGGCTGGGTGAGGCCGTTCTCGTCTCCACTGGTGAGCGCCGCGTCTAGCTGGTTGTTATTTGCCGCGTCCTTGCTGTAATCTGCCCCCAGGGGGCGCTCTGAGCCCCACTTCTGCAGAGAGCGAGCCTCACACTCTTCCAAAGCCGGCCAGTAGGACAAGAGGTCATTGCCGTCCAGGTCTGTCACGCACAGAAAGAGGAAACATGCTGCGGTTACTGACAAATTTAACATCAGGTTCTGTGACACTGCATGAGGGAAATATAACGTTTCCAGCATAGACAACCTGAAATCTGGACATTGAGTAGTGAGTAGTAACAAAAAAGAAATGGGCTTATGGGAAAGCAGTCTAAATCAGTACTACTGCTCATCAGTAAAATATTTTTATTATTATGGCCAATAAAAACAGCCATAAAAAGCTATATTCTAATGGATCATATTCTTATCTTTTTCATTGGACATCAGCATTTTATTGCCACATGAACACGAAAACAGATGTCTGCAACTAATAGTAGTGTCAGCACACAAAATAGCATATGTTCATTATCAAATCACAGCCAAGGCTAATTAAAAGTGTCAAATAGGACATTTTTCAGACCACTGCAAATGACCCATGAATTCACACTTTTAATGCGTACAGTACAAACTGATCTAAGAAAAACGAGACAGAGCGCAGCAAATGGTGGAGTTTTCGCTTTCTGTGCCCTTCGCACCAATCCATGTCATCTGGAGTCCTCTAAGGGAGGTGGTGGAGATTTTAGGTTTGTCAGAAGCGCAGATGGTCGAGCACTTTGGGCTTTAAGTAAAGATTCCTGCCGTCGTGAATTAATGTTAAAATTACTTTTTAAATCAATCTTTTCTGAGCCAAAGGTGACATCTTCATTTAGCACATTCCTCACTCATTAATTATCAAATTTATACGAAGCGAAGCAAAGAATATTTTACAGTTTTGTTTGCTGATTAACTTCTGAAATAATCCATTGTCAAAACTATCAAGAAATGAAATAATCATTATTCCCTCTGTGCTATAACATGCATAAAAGCAACTGATACATCAAACGCTTCCATCTTTTTCAGACTTTTAAAATCATCCAGCCTGCTGTAAATGAAACAAAAACCCCCATCAGTAACAGGTTATTAATAAAACATCCTCAGACACTGCGGTGATGCGGGGGTTAATGCTTTGTCACAAAGAAGTGGACGCCTTCAGACTGTGACCTTTCAGTAAAAAGCCCAAATCTTTCAGGCCTCTCAGTTTGACTGCACTGATGTATCGATCAGCCTGCGCCGGCCATCTGGATCTTGCCCTCCTCTATTGAGCGACAGCTGCGCTCTGGTTTGACTCTGAGCAGAGTTCACGTGATCCCGATGGCTTATTAAGTTAAGAATTGATTAGTTATATTGATTCATAGATTTGCACATATTTGGCATTTTCTCATTGTGAAACCTTTCACGGAAACTGTACTTGCATGACATTTATGTCACACGCTATGAAGCGCGTAAACTCATATATTATGCATGATAAACTTGTTGTGTATCGGAGAAAGGGAGATATTGATTGCCGTATACCTGCACTGACATTTCCTCTTCCTGTAGGTGGGTGCTATGTTGCTTACACATTGCCTATGTTTGTGTAATGCAAATGATTTAATTGCTATTTCACAGACCTTCAGCCTTGTTGTGGAGACACATATTAAACATAGAGATTTATTGCAGATAATTGAAATATGCTGCAGGAGCTGTTTTAAAAATTTCTATTGAAGTTATAATACTTTGCTGCTGCCTTGAGCCTGCACACTGAATCTGTGTCCTTGTAATTGCTGTGAATTCAACCTGGCTAAAGATTTATTACTCTGCAAAGGAGCTCCTGGTAAAGGTAAATTACCTTTCAAACATGTTTATTTGAAACCTTTTTGGAGGAGCATTCTTTTTTAAAAAGTAATGAAAAGCCAAATAAATGAAATGCTATGTGCTGACACACTGTATGACTTTTCAGAACACTTTGATGCGACTATCCCATACAGCCACTCTAAGGCTCCGAATTCAATCATCATCAGTGTGACTGAGTTTAAACAAGAACAAAAAAACCAAAAAGAAATTCATATAAAGTCAGTTACGTGACAATGACTTGTCTACCTTTGGTGCCGTTGTTGGCGGGCTCTGTGAGCAGACGCTCGCTGTGATTGGAGCGCTTGAATCGCCGCTGGATGCGGCCACGGAGACGGACGTTGTCCTCGCTTTCAGAGGAAGGGATGGAGAGACTGCGCTCCTCCTCCATAGAGAGATCTGAGTCTGAGTCTGAATCTTCACCTGGATGAAGACAGGGAGAAGGAGAGAGGAGGGAAGATAAAAAAAAAAGAGGGGAGGATGTGAGGAAAAGTGAGAAAAAGATAGGGTTGATGTGCCGCTATTCTACATTATGGGTCTGAATGCATGCAGAGATAAGGTGTTTGCTTGTATGCATTCGTGTTTGCTCATTGTGCATATGCCTGTGCATATTCACCCCCATCTCTGTGGAACATGGCTACATCCAGGTCTGTTGCTCCAGTGTGGACGATGTTTTGTTCGAGTGTCTGACGAGCCAAAAGATTTTCTCTAACAGGGAAGAAGAAGAGAAGTTAGGAAAAACACATAAACAATGCAAAAACAGGCCAGTACATATTTTAAAAAAGAGACCGTCCTCACAAACACATATACTAGTGCGATCTCTTCATATAGGCCAAGACATAAATACAGACAATCACTGAGGCATGAAGACATTAACAGCCACTCTGAGGGAGCATTAGTGTTGCTCTACATGCAGTACAGTACATTGTTCAATCCAATCTTCTTCATCTTTACCCCACTGCCCCACAAAATGAACAACAGGGTTTTTAGTAGGCAGGGAATTTCCTCCCTGGAGCAATTTTATCCAAAACCAGAGAACCAACAAAACCTCCCAGATTCCTACTCGAATGATGAGTTATCCTTTTTTTAAGCATCAATTTATTGTTGCTAAATTTTAATGGGATTAAGCCATTTGCAAGCCGCGGTGTGCACATCTTCCCAATTAATTCTTACTTTGTTGATAAAAGTTGTAACGTGCATGCATCCATGCGTGCGTTAATGTGTGTGGGATACCTGGCAGAGCTGACAGAGGAGATGGTGGAGGTTCCCAGCGTGATGCGGTGCAGCCCGCTCTGCTCTAACAGAGAAGCGTTGTGATAGGGGTTCTGTGCCTGAGCACACACAAACACACACGACAAGGTTGAGAAAATAGCTGATTACTGATAGAGCACTCAAAACAGTCCCAGTCTTCAACCTGTGTTCCATAATTTTTCTGTCAGCATCTTAAGATAATGATAATTATAACTCAAAGGGAGGCTAGGCATGGCAGACATAAGTCTTTGAGATGTGACAGGACTTCTGCTGATCACTGAATAACGTATCACACGGCATCACTCAGATAGGCAAAAGAACACTAATAGGTGGTCATTCATACAGATAATCCATCAAAGCTAAAAACAGCGTCGTGTGCATAATAATAGTCTTGAATTTTGCCCCAGATGACTCAGTGATAGATAGGAAGAGCTTCAGAGGAAATGGGGGTTAAAAGGGTGGAAAGAACACACTCTCACTCTCTGTCTGTCACACACACACACACACACACACACACACACACACACACACACACACACACACACACACACACACA
>JAVDPK010002476.1:94263-128418 GCA_034780415.1 Cichlasoma orientale | reverse complement strand
GACAAAATGATCGTGGATATCATTTTGACCGTAATCGCACAGCTCTAGCCAGCACCCTTATCCTCATATATGCCATCAAGCATTAAAGCAGCTTCCATTGGGGCACTAAAAGTAATCTGAGATGGCTCGAACCACTACTCAATTTGACCATTTTATTCAAAGTTTAGCTTTTCTGCTTTGATTCAACCACACAACAACTGTCATTTTAGCTGTGATTATAGCATTTGTTCTATGTGTTTGTGATTCAGGAGGAAGAGAGAATATAAAAATCCATAAATACATGCACACACGCGTGCACACACACACACAATTTTAGAAGAAACGCGGTGGCAAACAGAAGTGCATCGATATGGAGTGTTCAATAATGATTAAACACTTGATCCAACAAACAGCATTCAATACAGAGAGGGGAGAAAAACACGTGCATGTGTGTGTGCATGTGTGTGTGTGCTTGCCTACTGGTGTGAGGAGCAAGAAAGTTTATCTGATAATGCTGATGTAGAATTTAAGAATTCAAGAAATGGCAAATATGTGTTTTTATTGCCAGCATCATCAAAAACAGCAAAAACCTTAATAAATATTCATCCATATTCTTTCCCATGTTACTCATGTTTACCCATTTAGCTCGGAGCATCAACTGTGTGTGTGTGTCTGTGTGTGCATGTGTGTGTGTGTGTGTGAGTTGGAGTGAAAACATTTCTGTCAGTCATGTTTCTCATTACTTTTGCCTTCACTGTGCCATCATCTGGCTTCAATTCAGTTAAATGAGAGGATTTTGCAAGAATTCCAAAGCAAACACAGGTTAACTAACAAAGAGATTCACAAAGATAAAGAAATAAAAGTGGCAAGTTGATACTGGCCAAGACTGGCATGACAGGAGATTATAGTTACTGTGTGACCAAACTACACTGGAAGAAGCTGCTCAGGCAAAATTCAGCGGCTGGCAACTTTGATGAGTTTTGGGTGAAAAGTATTTTAAAGGAATTCAATCGGCGTGTGCAGTTAAGAGCATTAACTGAGTGTGAAATTCATTGTCAGTGGCTTGATCCCTGCCAAAGCCGCCGCTGCTGCTGCTATTTCAACACCTCGCCTTGTTGTACGCGGCGCAGATTATCTAACAGCATTTCTGACACTGTGAAAGTGACAGAAAAATGTGGATTAGAGCAAAACGCACAAGTAAAGGGATGGCAGTAACTACATAAAACTTTAATAACCTTGACTCTTTGGAGCCTGCATGTCCAGTAATGTTAAATTCCAGCACGTGTGTGATGATGTGTATGTTTGGCATCTGTACATCTAAATGATGTATGTTGGCCAGTGCTGCAGCGCTCCGGGGGGTTTGTGCATGTGCTGAAAGCATTAGCTGCTGCCTGAGTGGGAGTGTGAAATCCATCTCTCTCTGTGGTGCTGCCAACATTCTGGCTGTGCCATCATCATCATTCGCATTAGTGCTGTTCATCTCCTGCTTTACAATGACTCATTATGGCTGATTTCACAGCAGTGATTTACAGTATTGTGAGAAAAATGTAGCATATCATTTGCAAAGATTAAGATTTTATTACTGTCTCGTTTAATTTTGGGTCTGACTAGTGATTAATTATTGCATCGCGTCTGCATGTCTGCGACTGCACGTGCAGTCCGCACTCACCGATGTTGGGAGCAACCAGCGCCACCGGGTTGAGGTAGGTGAGTTTCATGTTCTGAGCCAGATTCTTGGCGTACTGCTCCAGCAGCTCCATCAGCGCTCCCGGACCGCTGCCTGGGATGTGGTTCTGACTCTGAGCGAGAGCCCGCCAAAGCCCAGAGGTACTAGGGCCAAACAGCACGCTGCAGCCTCGCAGGACATTCTGGCAGCAGCAGAAGGATTAAGAATTAGTAAAAGGAGAAACAAAAATAAAAAAAGAACCCATTAAAGTAACATGGCTTCTCGGGAGGTGCTTCAGTGCATCGTCCCCGAGGACAGTTAATAAGAACCATTAAGAAATATTAAATATTATCTGAGACAGTGAAACAGGAAAATAGACAGAAAACTCAAAAAACAAACATATATAGTTAAGTTCTTTTGTCCTACACAGAGGGACACAACTATTCAAACACTGGTTAAAGATTGAACAAAAAAGATGAATTGTTCATTTTCACAAAAGCCAAACATTTAGCCACGAGACTCTCACCAGGGACAGTCAGTTACAATGTTTTCTGCTAACAAAGAAAGACTTAATCCTCTGATGGCTTCTATTATCAGAGCAGTTGTTCCAACACTTTAAGGCAACAGAGTGTTTTAGTTTGCATAAAACTGGAAGACTACATGAAGCCTGCTGAGGCTGCGTGGTTGGATTATGACAACCGCCAGTTTCTTGTTACCAAACATTCATTTCCATTGTTCTTTTTATCTTTTCTTTTTTTTTTGTTGCGAGGTGCCGTTTGTATCTGAAAGACGTTGTTTGTATTATATACTAGAAAAAAAAAGTAAATAATTTTAAGCCCATCCCTACAGAATTATTATTATACTGACACCAAATATAAATACTGCTACAATCTATAAAAGTGTCCCTGCAATGGTATCATTGTTTTTATTTACTTATCAACTTGTTTTGGACATTTTTTAGGATCAATAATGGAACACAATGTAAAATATAGATGCAGACACACACACACAAAAACACACTACACAACAATGTAAAACACCAATTTGTGGAAGGACAGACGTAAGATACAGAAAATAGAGATGGTGAGAGCGCACAGGGAGACGATTCAGACAGTAAAGATTAAGAGAGGGAGGAAAATGAGGAATAAAAGGTCAGAACATAAGAATCTGGTTCTGGTTGAGGAGAGGAGATGTGGGCCTCATTGTCACGCCTTTTGTCCAGCTGCTTTGAGCACAACCGTGATAAAAATTCCAAGCTAAAACTCGAACAAGTCTCGACCCCAATTAGAACAAGCTTCACCACCGTCAGCGCTCCCATGTCACTGCTTTTTTACGGAGGATTGGTAACTATGGATGGAGGCCTGTCAGAGATTAGTCTGGACTGCACAGCCTTGCAAGGAGAACTGAACAAAGAGTAATATCAGTGAAAGAGAGAGAGAGTGAGGAATTTTGATTCCTTGCGGTCAGACTGCACTAGACCCAATAAAGCACTGCGGTGTCATATATTGCTCTGGGGAGGGGAAAAAAAGAAAGAAAAAACACATATGACACAACCGTCAGACAAACAAGGGAAAGTACATGCGGTGCATTATATGAAGAATGCAGTGAATTGTTGAGGGAGAGGAGAATCATGAAGAGGGATTGGGCATGAGGGAGTGAAAAGGGCAGAAAAAAGAGAAAATAAGAGAGATGAGAAGTCATAGATGGAAGGCGCAGAGGCAGGGAGGTGGAAAGTTGTGATGAGATGGAAAAATGGAGTGAAGCACGGGATTGTTGGAGGTGGGAGAAAGGACAAAATAAATTGTGTGACGGTATAAAAAAGGGGATCAGTCTAGTTTTTTGTGCTTCTGATTTCACTGTTCTTAAGACGTTATTGAGTCAAGTTACTGTATGTATAAGAACTGAACTTCTCTCTCTCTTAATGTTCCTGCTGACTTTTTGAAGATGACCTCTGTGAGTGCTGCTGCGTGCGTAGTGAGATATCTTGGCTCAAAGAGGGTCAGAAGACGGCTATGAATAAATTAGTCTCTGAATAAAAAGTGCTTGCTGTGCTCTTAGAAAACACGCCCAGTTAAACCTCATCTGTGCCGTAGAGAAAACTGGAAAATTGAAAATTGGAAAAATTGCAAAAGGGAAAATTGGTGGCTCTCGAGCTCAACACTGTGTAAACTTTACTGAAAAGAAACAGGGCGAGAAAAAAGGAGGATGAAAGAATAGCTTTAAAAGCAGCAGCAGATGACAGAAACACAGAGAGAGATTCACAAAGGCAGCCTGGATGGCAGGTTAACATAATTCTTGCCACACAGAAACCACTTTTTTTTTTTTTTGTAACATGCAATTTTAAAAATTGTCTTTTTAAATTCGGCTCTTCGGCACTTCGTTCTCTTCATTTAAGAGAAACTACAACTACATTTTAAGATTCTGTCACAGCGCGGTCACATACATGCATCAGCAGAGCGGTATTCATGGATTTGATCACAGCTTGAATATGAAAGGTTCTCATCTTCTTCCAGTCACCGCTACACACCTGATGTGAAAACTCTACTTTCCTCCCTGCTTTCCTCCATTTCTCCCGAAGCCACAGGGCTCTATTACCGCCACTGGGTTACTATAGTAACCGTGTTCAGCATTACCTGTTCGTCTGGCCTAATAGCTGCCGTTGTTTAAAATGTGTCAAATATTATCAGATATATATTTTCCATTGTTGAGAAAAAAGGGCAGCTTGTAGCTTCCCTTCAGTGATGCCACAATAAACCAGAGCTGCCTCATTATAACTCGAGATGCAGTCAGCGCAACTGTTTTAGAGGCAGAGGCTGAGGTTACAAGTCAGGTGAGCCGAGCTGACGGCGGCCATTAATGTGCAAATGTGGCAACATACAGTAGACGGGCTTTGTGACACTACAAACCCGCCAACCAATCGTGAAGCCCTAATGTTTCCGACTGGCTGTCAGGTTCAATGAAACGACGGGCAGGAAAAGGTTTTTGTTTTCACTCAGTATAAGACATCATTAATGCTGCTACCGGGTTGCCATAGCAACTGCTTGTGTGTGTGTGTGTGTGCGTGCTGTGTGTTTGGTGTGATGTTCAAACTGTGATACCTTTGAGTGCCGCAACCAATTCAGATACACTGATTTAAGGTGACTTTTTTTTTTTTATAAGATGACATAATGAAGTAACAAAGCAAATGTCACTGGCAAAACACTGGGCGTGTGCAATAGGGACATTTTACAGTCACACGTGACATTCTTTGCTCAGACTATGTGAGAATAAAGCACAACCACTCATTTTCTATTGCTAGTTGATCTGCTTCAGCACAACTACAGCTACCATCGGATGGCATAAATTATGAATTGCATCCCAGTGTCAGCTGTGGATACTATACTGGAGAAAAATGTATCCTTTTTATTGCCCACTATGGTCCCTAATTAAAGTGAATGAATCACACCCTGGCTGCATTTAAAAAAAAAAAAAAAAAAAGCCAACTCATCAGTAAAAGATTAAAGAGGGAAAATGTGGTGAGATCACCATTAATAACCATGAGAAAACTGCTCATTTCTAACAGAAATTCCACGTGATACTTTACGACTATTACAAACGTTTGAGTGACACGGAGAGAAAAGGTTCCAGCAGAAATTACAATTTAAATTCACCTCATGAATGAAAATAAGTGTAACTACCGCAGTAAAGTATTATAAGCAAGTGAGCTGTCAGTTTCATGCCAGCGAGCAATTTGGAAATTACTGACACACGTGGCTGCAAACCCGGAGCTAGCAGGAGGTGGGATTCCTGCATTCCTGGATTCTTCAGCCACTTATTTCTGATGTATGGAACGGGACCAGCTCATTCGCTGTCAGCCAAGTTTGATATATAAGCCTAAATATTTATGGCGAAATAAAACAGTGATGTCTGTTACCTCCTTTATGTCAGAACGCCAACATTTTTAAATGCTCGTCTGTCAGCTCAAGCATCCTCAGCCGAAGGCATCATATCAGGTAAAAAGGAGATCCTGTCAGTTAATGTACGGAGATGACATGGGTGAAATATTTCACGGGTTCCTGTCACCACATCGCCATAGCAACGTTACGTCCCATTTCTGAGAAAAGACATCTCGTTGTAATGTCTAGTCACTGGGTCTGTACCCCATAATGGTACAGTATATCAATCACATCTAGAGTTTTAAATAACAGCAGCTATTTTATGCCTTCTGAGAGATGCTGTGCAGATTTGTAGCTGCTGCTGGCTGTACTATAATAATACAAAGTCTGAAGAATCCCAGAAAGTTTTAACTTACAACTTAATGTTTCATTGCGATATTTAATTTCGCACCAACAGAGCAGATATTATTAATAATTTCTCCCAATAGAGCATTCAAAGAAAGACACATTTACAGTAGTTAGATGGATGCGCTCGTTAGTGATCGGCTTGTTGAGTCTCCACTGACATTCTGATTAAACCTGCCAATAAAGTGAGTTTTTGAAGAACATGTTCTGATTTTCACACATAAAAAAAAAAATCTATTTTTGCACCTCTCCATCTACCGTGTTCTCCCAACAAACTTTCAAAACTTGCACTTTATCTATATTTTCTATATCTGGTCCAAAAATGTTACATTTTATCAATATACCTACAAATGAGCTTTGAACTGCTCATGATGGTGTTTGCTGAATTGTTTCTATGCTGGTGTCCACTCTTTACTTAGATTTTGATTAGAAAGGATCATAAGAGCCACTAAACAGCCCCTTCATTTGCTTCCAGCACCTGCCTCCTCATCACATCTCTCCCCCTGCTGAAATGTCAGTGTACAATACACAGACACAAACAGAGTGTGAAGAAATATGTCATTTTTTACCTCATTGAAGTGTGCATCCTGGGTGGCGGTGAGCCCGAAGCCGCTCTGTTGGGTCTCAAATGTAAGGAGGCGAGACAGCAGTCGCTCAGCTATCTGCAGGTCGTTGCCATAGAGCCGGGCGGTAGCCTCGGTTACATCACGGAGCTGGTGGGCAAGCTTCTTCTCCATGATGGTGTTCAGCTCTGTCTCATTGCGCTCCAGGGAATCGAGCTACGCAAAGATCCAGACACAGGAAAAACATTTAAGAAATTAATAAAGAGACTTAATGCCAGATGACATATTTGCATCTAAGAGCGTTTCAGCTGTCTGTTCAAAAGCCAAATCTGTCCTTGAACAACTTTCAGACTGAAGGATTATTTCAAGACAGGAATGAAATTGGTAATGACCATGAAAGCATTTCAGCTGCATATTAAAAATAATAGTGACTTTAAAAAAAATAAACTTAACTTAAGCCTAATTTAAATATTCCTGCAGCCGGAATTTTTTAATTTTGTTCAGAACTAACTTTTTAATCACTGGACTTCTGTGACTTAAAGAGAAGCAGGTGCAAGCATTCAAATAAACTGGAGGGGATATCAGGCACTTTTAGTCCATCTCTAACAAGAGCGCTGCTGAGGAGCTGTGGTGAAAGGGAGGGGTGGGTCAAAGTGCTGTTATAGTAAAGTCAGTGAAGAAATGTGTGAAGTTTGATGGGTTTGAACAATATGCCTCGATAGTGTGAATTTGATCATTAGGTCACATCGTTCTCGCGTTATGGTCAATAAAATTTTTGTGGAATAGACGCTGACACCAGCGGTAAGGCTGTGACAAACAGCCGAGCTAAAAATGGTATGCTGGAGTATATCCAGCATGCAGCTGGGATACATCCCAGCTGTCGTAGGGCAAGAGGCCAGGTACACACCGCACAGGTTGCCATTTGCAGCACAAAGAGACAACCATTCACACCTACGGCCAGTTTAGAATCACCAGTTAATCGAACCCACACAGGTTTTGGACTGTGGGAGGAAGCCGGAGCAAAACCATGGGGAGAACTCCACACAGAAAGGCCCCAGCCTGGGTTTGAACCAAGGACATTCTTGCTGTGAGGCAACACTGCTAATCACCACACCACTGTGCTTGCCCTTATATTGCCATTATTATATTCACAGATTTGTCCCGGATTCAACAGTTTTAAGGCCCCTAAAGACCAGTTATGACTTGTATTGCTTTAATTAGCAGTCTACATACAGCGGCGCTGAGCTCCACAAACGGAGGTGAGGTGCAGTTATAAAGGTCTGGCTCCAACCAGCCTCTCTCCACATCACAGTGTCTAATGGCAGCACCTGCAAAGAGGACAAACGTGAATTTTTACAAATGTCTTCTCACAAGGACTTTGCATGAATAAGGAATTAATACGTGCACCCATATCACTGTGTTTGAATGCACTTGTGTTAGTGTGTACGGACCGACAGAGCCTTTGGGGCAGGGCACTGCAGCAGGCAGGTTAAACTTGGTTCGCGGCCACCAGATCCCCTGAGTAATGGTCTTTGGACAACCATCATAAATGACTGCAGAGAGAACATTAATTAAAACCCTTATCAGTTCAACAACCTTTTCCATTTAAAAACATAACAAACATCACTCTTGATGTAAAAACTTGCGGAGAAGAGAATGTAAATGATTGTGAGAGAATAAAACAGCGGCATGTCACTAAAAGAAGTAATTACAAGTGGGGACGCTGGAACTAACAAAGCTGCACATAATGGGAAGAAAAGGGAGAGAGAATCGACAAGAAGCTGTTAAATAGACGATGAATATAATTAACAGTTTCTTTGTGTCTCCAGACTCGGGCAGGGGCTTGACAAACATGACCATTTTCAAAAAAGACAGAACAGTGTCGAAACTGGAATCCTGTGATTACACAATGATAGGTAAATATGGTAAAAGCTCACAAGTGGCACATTATTTTCATTCATCTCTCTTCGTCTCGACATGTAATTTACTCCGAGCGCTTTTGAACCCATTTTAAAAATCACACTCCTTGTTTAAAGTTTTCCGCAGTTTACCACAAAAGCAACACGGACGATGAAATTGTTTTGACAACTTTTGGAAAATATGACTCCACGAAAAGGTTTCATACTGAATCCAACTTGGAAAAAACAGCTGATTTTTGTTTCATTCATTTGGTTCTTTTTCGTCAATGGAGCTGCAAGTCAGTGACCCACTTTTAATATACAGTAAAGAAGCTTTTAGAACAAACAGTTTTCTGCAAGCGATTGACTCCCTCACACTAACATTACTTGCCTTCAGGCAGGGTTTTAGAATTACTGAAGTTATTTATTCAATTTTTTTTCACCCCCAAGCGTTGATGCCTGAGATGTGATGCTGAGCACATCAGCAGATGAATGAATGAATGCTGTAGCCCCCTGTTGTGTAAACAGGAGTAATCTCAACAGGCAACAGTGAGATGCATAATTTTCCCAAGTCTGAAATATGAAAATAAGCAGACTCAAAGTTCAGAGTCCCCACTGACGCTCACTGTTTTTTTTTGTTTTTTTTTTAGAAAAGCAGCTAAAAGTTAACAAAAACAAATGACAAACTCAACTTAGCTGCTTCTTGTTCTCACCTTCACAGCCTGCATTGGTGACCTCTGCAAAAGGGTTGTCGCATGCGTTGCACTGCCGTCCAATTACCCCAGGCCTGCACTGACACTGGCCTGACTCTGGGTCACATGCCCGTGAGAAAGACCCCACCGGGTAGCAGTCACATGGCAGGCAGGTGTCAGAGTTACGCAGACGGTAGTGGAACTCCTGAACACAGACAAGGACAGGGTATGCAAAGGCAACTGCGCACAAATCAATCTCAACCATACATTAGTGTGAGATTTATACAGTGAATATAAAAAAAAAGTTTGCTTGGCTTGAGAATACAGAGTACATTTAAGGCTCCACCCACACACCCAGCGACAGCCAGCAACCACTCGCCACAACTCGTTTGAGAAAACACATTTTTCCACTCGTGACCGGTGGTTACCAGGGGGTCACTGGCCAGTCTCTACGCCTGTGTGACTGGAGCTTTAGCAGTCGTTTTCACAGCGACTGCCAGCAACCTCCAGCAACCAGTTGGGGAATACTCATTTTTCCTTAGTGACCGGTGGTTGCCAGCCAGTCTCTAGGCCTGTGTGAGTGCGGCCTAACACTGCAATAAGGAAAAAGAATAATGATCCCAGGTTAGAGGGTGATGGTGCGACATCACCAATGTATGTAATGTAATTCTGAAGGACATCTAAAAACAACTGTAAATCAATAAAGATGGTAATTACTTGATTTTAAACTTTGCTTACTGTGGAACAAATCAGCTTAAGTACGTCCATTGTAAAACTTGCCTCGGCATGAATGGTGTGTACGCGGGTTAAATGAAAGCATTCTTGTGTTGGCACAACAATGAGAAGAACAAAATATTTTCTAATGGAGTCTAGGTTGTTGTTAACTATTTTTGCACCTCAAATCAACACAGTGATCAACTACAGAGAAATGACACCTCATTTTAGACACACTCATTGTTTATCCCATGCACATAGCTCCTGCCAGCTGAAATTCAATATAGCGACTGTTCAGTAAAGCCTCCTTATTGAACCCTTGGACTCATCTGTGATCATGTGTGCACCATGGTGTTGTCTGCACGTCTGGTTTAGCCTATCAACCTGAGAGGTGTTTCCTGGGTCTACATGATCAATAGAGTTACAAATTTTAAACATGAAAGTTTAAGATATTTATCTTTATACCAAAAGGGCCGTATTTACTCTTTTTTTACCTCCATCAATTATGTGATACAACAACTACGCATGCATTCATCCAACTTCTTATCCAACTTAGGGTCACAGGATGGCGCTTGTCGCAGCTATCATAGGATGAGAGATGGGATAAACACTGGGCAGGTTGCCAGCCCATCACAGGGCTAACACAGAGAGACAGACAACCAAATACTCGCACAGCCACTCCTACAACCAATTAGCTTAACATTGCATGCTTTTGGTCTGTAGGAGGAAGCAGGAATACCCGGAGGAAAACCACAAAGCCACAGGAAGAACATGCAAACAGTTCTCCCTGTGTTAACCACTGATGACCCTCTAATACAAGACTTAGAGTACTTCAGGTAGATCTTTCTATGCACTTTGTGACATAATATACAAGTTAGCATTCAAACCACGCATGAAAGCTGCAGAGTGTGTGCTGCCGTCTTTAGGTGTCTCCTGGTTACCTTGCACTGACACTGTCCACTGGTCTTGTTACAGTCAGGATCGAAGCCTTTATTGGTGTCACAGTGACACGGTCCACAGGTTGGAGATCCCCACCAGCCCCTGGGACACTGATGATCAATCCTACACGCACACACAGAAACAAAGCCATTAACACAGGGTAGATTAGATAAAAGAGAAAAACACCAACCGAGCAGCACAGCCTGTCAAAAACTTTTAATCATTCTTCAAAGGATTCAACGTTCCCTCTGACTTTGGGATAATTAGTGGGAACAAAGAGATGAAAAAAGTATGAAATGGAGGAAGCAACAGAAGGGATCAAACTGGGGGGGAAATATTAATATTGACGGGTAAAGGTAAATATACAAACATTACAAAAATGTGCACTTTTGCGTACGCTGAGTCACAGAAAGAAGATATTATACAAAATGTATAGACAGGCTTTTAACAATAAGATTTAGAATGTGTATTAGACTTCCTATACACCCTCAAACCTAAACTACTTAAGCATCAATAACTCATCTTTGCTGGCACAGCCACACGTCGAACAGCAATCTACCAGATAAGAGATCCTTCTTCAACCATTTAAAACATTTATAAGGTTTGGCAGTCATTCATTCATTTTAAAAATCATTTTTCTCATCCTACTGCAACTGAATTTTGGCTCCATAAAAATAACATTTTTTTTATGTTCACTACACTCATCATTTGCTCACATCTCACTTAATGTGCTTTCCTCCTGGTCTCTAATGTCTAATGTCTAATGGTTCACTGAGGAGATGAGTGCCTCTCACACTTAATGCATACCGTCGTGCACACCCCTTAATTGCACCTTGTGGAACCTCTCGGAGAGCAAAATCAGATGTAAGTGATCGTAACAGAATATCAAGATTGTCTCTCCCTGTTGTGTATTTTTGGCAGCTTAAATGCAAAATACTTTGTCTGATCATAACTCAGGGTGCAGAGAAACAAAGACGGGGCCTTTAGCGGAAGCTGCTCCAGCTGTGCTTTGATGAATATGTGCCTTGTAGGGGTCTTTCCTAAATGAGAAACGCGTTCAAACTGGCAAGTCATTTAAGATTATTTTTCATGTTTGCTTTAAAACTGCTGAAACTTTTGCATTTTCTCGGTTTTAAGATGTTAGTCATCTGAACTTTTGTTTATTTATTTTATTTTTTATTTTACAGGAAGTGGCTCATTAGTGTGACAAGGATTTTGCTAAGTTAGGGTCATTTATGACCCTGGAAATACATGTATGCTTTTAACATTATCACTGCATTGCCTTGAAGGGAACCATGACTAACAGACCTTCACCAGAAAGATTGATTGCCTGCAGAAGCCTTGAGAAAGATAGTGATGATGAAAACAGCTCAGTTAAAGGAGGTGAGTCGGGCTAACTCCTTTCTGCATAAAAATGATTGAAAACCATTATTAATTACATTAGAATATTTCATAATATCTGACATACATATAGGAAATGGTATAGGTTTGAAAATACAAATAGAGCCATTAAAAAAAAGTAGTTCTCTATAAAATATAACGAGCCCACTCGGGTTCAAAGCACTTTAAAAATACTCTGACAAGGCATAAAACCTTAAACTAAAATGATAAAAATCAGCAACTCCTCATATGAAAGAAGCCATAATATAAAATGTTAATCCATAACTGATTTTATCATCCTTCACTGCATGGTGCAACTGATTAATGAGCCATTCGGTTTATTAGGAAAAAAAGAGGAAGAACTGTGTGCACATGCATATGTTTTGTTGCAAAAACTGTCTAAAATTAATATAAATCCAATCTTCATGTTGTTTTTATTTTCATACAACTTTCACTGTTCTCATCAAATATTTGGATAAACTCTACGCTATGGGAATAATATTTCTAAATCTTTCATGCCATTAAAGCCCCTTTGAATTTCTGGGGGAAATTATTGGCGAAACAGACTCGTAGACAGATATTTCATCAGCAGACGAAAAAGTGTGTCTTTGTGAAAAACACACACGCTAGATCAAAGACGACCATGGGGGACACGAGCTCACACAACGAGCAGATCATGAGATAAATCTTAAGCCGTGTGGATTTCACAGGCAGGAAGAAGGCATGGGGTCAGGTCAGGGTCACGCTTACTTCACACAGTTTAGCATAACCACAGATAACCTTAGAGTGTGTGTGGTGTGTGTGTGTGTGTGTGCGTGTGTGTGTTACGACTTGAGACTGCACTCATCCCGCAGTGGATTACATGGAACGCTGGAGATGTGGGGCAACAAGGCTGAACTAAAGCTACCAAGACACACATATAACTCAACAGAGCTTAGATGGGCTATAGATTACAAAGAGTTGTAGAGTGCGTTGGCACGTCGTTGCTAAGCTGAAGTTCAAATGTTACGTCACTTGTGTGGGCGTTTGTATGTGTACCTGTGTTGGCAGTACTGCCCATAGTGGTTGTCGCCACAGTCACAAATATATCCATGGGAAGAGGTGGGTTTCCTGTGGCAGTGAGACTCATTTTCACATGGATTCAGATGACAGGCATCAGTGCAGCCTTTCCCGTAGTAACCTGACAGAGACAAAGAGACAAAAAGCTTAAGCAGAATAAGAAAACTTGTTTCCAATTTTCTTTGATTTGCAAATTAAATTAAATTCTACTCAGAATAAATTCACTGGAAGTGTATCTTCTAACTGAGGGAGTGGCACATCCTTAAAACTGTATGGACAAGGGAAGTAGTAAGTAAGCTGATAAACTCTCTATTTTAATTGCTATAATAACTTATAAGATAGATTATCTCAAGATTTGTTACATAATGTTAAGGGGTCTCCTCTTACTGCCACGTAAAAACACATAACTTCTTTCTATTTATATAATCTAAAACAATAGGACAGATATAATCCATACTTACAAGGTATTCACATCATATTACTGTATACTCATGTGCATACAGGAATATTACTACTATAATGCACCTGTACTACATAATCTGCTCATATCAATGCATTATGTATAACATCACTATAATCATAAGGCAACCATGTTGACATTTGAGCAATATTGCTGAGCAGTAGGTATGACTTTAATATTGTTCAATGATGAGTCATAGTCTGTACTATTTATGGCCATGAGTCATCCCTGACCAGACAATGTTCAGCCAATCAGAAGATGGCATCACAGGCTAATCAATAAGGCTGCAGCCGAGAACTGATATTACTATACGCAGACTGGCCACAAATTTGTGATTCCCCAGTTTCTCACTATCTAGCTATTGTCAGCTGTTCAATGACCTAGGTCAGTTGATAGATATGGGGAATCCCCACTTTCTTCATTTCAGTCAATAATGGTCAAGTAGGTATAGCCAATCACACATCACAATATGATCAAATGATTAGGCTAAGCCAATCAGGCATGAGAAAGAGGCTGCATATCATTAGCACATATTATCACAGCATTAGCAGCCTGATATCCTCCATGTTATTTATTCTCCACTTCAGGTAAATACAGCCAGAGTGTACAAAGGGTACTAAACATCCAGGAATAAGAATATTGTGTTGTGCATCTCTGAAGAGTAAAGAACACATCTGCCAAATTTCATGGCTCAACTCCTTGTGGTTTTAGAGTCTATAACCTCACGAACAGTCGGACGGATGGCTGGACAGAGAGTCAACAGTATCCTCCCGGAGGATAAAAACTGATTTATTTTGATAAGATAATCATCTACTGAAAAAATAAAAACACTCTTAGTCAAAAATTGTGTAAAGAACCTCCCTTTCAAGTAATTTCATGAAATAAAAGCACAACACAAAAAAGACTGAGATCTTAATATGCAGAGCATCACTGTGTTTTCCATCTGTGTACCACACATAATAACCTGTCAGCTCACAAGTAAACATCTCAAACATCAAACAGCGATTATCACAAATGTCACTCTCCTGACACACTTCGGCTGGGCGAGCCACTGGAAAACATGCCGCAACTGTGCATTGCTACACTGTCATCAACTGAAACACGAACACAACACTTCCTCTGAAAGAAAATTACCACCACCTCTTGAGAAAAACACCAAAGTTTTTTTTTTAAATTCAAAACAAGTGCAAGAGTAGCATCAAGGAAACATTACCCTTGCTATACAGATATACACTTGTGGTCACCCACTCCTCATGGGCATGAATGTCGTGGTAATTTTGGGATTTGGTGGAATGATTATACAGCATACATCTTTAAAAAACAAGAACAGATATCGATATATATGTAGATATATAGATATAATTATTAGTTTGACTTTTTCCTATTTGGAAAAACCTCTTCGATGATATCTTTGGATTTAATTTGGGGTTTAGATGTTGGAACTTATGTGCTGAACAAAAACAAAGATTACTTATATTACCTACCAAACATTTTATAAGCCAAATAATGAATCTATTACATCAATAATAGCTGATATGTTCTTTTATAATTTCAGTAATCATTAGCTTCTGTCTTAGTGTGCTTTAGATAACTCCTTTCCATAACAGGCCCCCTCATTTTCAGGTATAAATCTACAAAACACTGCAGCGTTATTCAAAAGGTAACAAACACTACTGTATGTATGTAGAAAGACAGCAAACTGATTTTAAAATTGTGATGTCATCGGAAAACAAAGTGTAATCATCTCTTTTTCATAACAGCACAGAAAAAGCAAAGACAGTACACTCCAACACAGCTGAACAAGCCACTTCAACACAAGGTACAACACACGCTCCCAAGGTATACTTGTGGCAGCATGATGAACGAAGCCGTCACGCACTTCAATGCAATCCCGAGACACTCCACACAAACACGCCCGCCTCTTATATGGTAATGCAGGCCAGCACATAAAACCCTTCTTTAATCTAATGACTAAAGCAGAGCGCTTCATGCATACTTTGAGGTGTGCTGAGCACAAATAGTGAAGGCCTCTCACCCAGACCTGCTTTCAATTTAAAAAGAGCATAATTGTGCTATTTAGTCATTAAGGAACCTTTTTTAATAGGAAGGTTTAAATAAAGGACTGTGCAGCAACACAAGAATCTACACTCATGTTAGACTAGAAATAAAAGCAATTAATCCAAAATCATTCCATGCACGCCAATGAAGAATAAAAATGAAGCTTTGATTTTAATAATTTATAATGAATCCAATTGATAAAACTGAAGCCAAAAGAAAAAAAAACCCCAGCAATTTAATACAGTAAAATAATTTTGTTGATTGGGGTTTCATTTACACCCTGAATTGGATGGATGGATGATGGATGGATGGATGATGGATGGATGGATGATGGATGGATGGATGGATGGATGGATGGATGGATGGATGAGTGAGTTTAGACCCTTTTAACCAAGCATGTCTAAATTTCATCATAGCAAACCTACTATAGTAATAAGAGTAATATTGCATTTTAGTATTGTTTTTTTTTTTTACATTGTCTTCTAATGTTATCTTTTGCCAACTTCTCTACTGGAGATGGGATAGAATAAAAAAAACAGGTTTAACCGTGTTTCTGATGTCATGATGTTACAGTCACTCACACAGAGGTGTTGCTGCTTCAACAGCAGGTTTGTCATTAATAAATCAGACTTTCGTTGCTGCGGCTGAAAGAAGATGAAGAGGTAATTTCATGACACAAGTCAGTGCTGCACATTTAAAACACTTTACCTGAAATATGGCAAAAGTACAAACTGTTCCTATAATCTGGGGACATTGCCGGGACTTCAAAGGAGTATGCTTATGTGTATTTGTTCTCTAAATAGCATCAAAAACGTTAGCTAATGTAGGCTAGATCACTAGAGATTATTAGCTTTCAAACCCATTAGTCTGCTGCAACATGCCAGCCATAGAGCTGATGTACTTTATAATCGTAGTTTATTAAAGATTTCTGTTTCTATTCTGGTCAGATTGGGCTTCATTGTTTGTTTACAATCTAGCTCCAGATCCAGGCTGCAGCAAATCAGAAAAATGTTACCTGTCAGTGGCCATCAGCAGCAGCCTGTATTCAGTTTGAATAGTTCTAGTAATTGATATGGATCAGTTTGTGCCTTTTAAAATTCTATTTCACTGTTAATTTAACTTTTGGGTGACAGCACAGAGACTGAGACAAAAGTCAACAAAAAATTCAACAAGTCAATGTAGGTTCTGTTTTGCCCACATTCACTGATGATGATTTCACATACTGTAACTAAGTAGTGTGTTATATGTAATAATTATTCGAAATTATATTATTTTTGTTTTTCACAAAATAATTTTACATGCATTTCACAGATGCTTTGCGTGCTCTCCAGTAGCACACTTAAAAAAGTGCAAGTGGAACTTCTAAAAAAATTGACATGAATTTTAGCATTTTACAGGATTCATATCACCCATGGCTTGAACAGGATGGCTGCCAATACTGATGTGACAGACTACAAATCTATTCTCCACAGTCGGGGTACATGATGCTCTGTGCTGAGTAAGGGTGGGTTTGTATGAATTCAGAAACTTTAATGTCAAAGCAAATCTCTGACCAGTTTGCTTCTTGTCCAGATATATGGCGAGGCCACTGTCTACTGAATAATGCTACTTTAATTGCTTGATGACTCAGTGGACTGCCTCTGTGGCATGTGGTTAAGAGTCTGAAACAATGTTGTGCATGTTTCTCCTCCTAGCTGCTTTGTCACAAATTGTTCCACCCTAAAATATATGGTATATATATATTTATATTGAAATCTATGATTTTTCATTCTGAGTCATTCTGCACTGCAACCTAGGAAGCACCAAATTACGTTATATATCAATTATATCAATTCCAAGGCACTGATATTATGATGGGGGGCTGAGTCTCCATAAAGGTTTGATCCTAGAATCCCCCATGGATGGATGGACGGATGGATGGATGGATGGATGGATGGGTTCCATTTACTTAAAATAGCTATCAATGTGTGTTTCAGTAAAATGTGGGTTTCACATTTATATAATAAATATATGATCAATGGAACACAGACTCGTGCTTTTACTGTATGTGGACCTTTTGTGCTCATGTGAATGGCCGATGTTGGGATCGAAGGTATTTGTTGCGTTAAACATACTAAGATTTGCTAATAAGTAATAAACACAAAGTGCAGCCAAGTCTGTCATAAACCAGAGTTTCAGAAATTCTACATTCTTACCTGATAGCGTTAAAAAGAAACAACCAAACCGAAACAACGCTGTCATGTTAATATTCATATCAATACTAACCATCCAGTGAAAAACGGAAAGTAACGTTTTCATCATATTTTACCCAGAACAGCAGACTGATCAACAAATGCCTGCTTTCCTGTCCTAAGCCATCTTGGCTTTCAGGCTCTCTTTTTTTTTTTTATTTACCAGCACTGAACAGAAGGACGTCTCTGCAGATCGAAGTGCGACTGCCTGATGTGTGAGTGCAGCTTGCTGAGGTCTGCATTCCTATCTGTGAAGCTGACAAACATGTGTGAGGTCTGCTTTCACTTGTCTGTCTAAAGAAAATGCAGAAGGCGCTCTGCTTTCAAGCCTGTGGCCTTGGCTTTAGCTTTGCGCTAGCATTCAAATGAATCCTTTTTCTGTAAATGGGTCGCTCTCTAACTTTTTCTGCTCTGTGTGAAATAAACAAACCCACACATGCTATATAATTCACCCCCCCCCCCCCCATAAATAAATAAATAAATAAAAACAGACACTGGCCTTGCTTTGTTGCCAACCTTCACATAGTGAAGATAATTGAATCCATTGTTCACTTTCCATTTTTTCATTTCACAATTTCTTGTAACAACAAATACACGCAGGTAAGATCACAGGAACACACACACAAATGCACAAAAATATTGCGCCTGTTTTCTGTCACTCGTGAGCCCCCATATCCACCTTTAATTTTATCGTTCTCCATTTCTGCTGCTCTCCCTTAAAACACACATACACGCACATAAGTACACACATGCACTCACTCTCAATCATCTTCTATCAGCCCTATACATCTTTACACTTTCACCATGGCAACTGAAAGAGGGAGACGACAACGGCCTTGGCTGTTTTCTGATGCTTAGCCTTCTCAAAACAACACGAGAGCGAGGGAGAGGGCCGGGCCTCAAGAACAAAGAGTGCTGTGCATATGTTTTCATCTTTCACAGTCAGGGTGCTGGAGTTTGTTTGAAAAGTTATGCTTCTCGAGCTCTACACACATTCAGCGTGACTCACAGCTTTGTGTCTGACTTTTCTGTAAACCAACATCAGCTTGACTTCTCCACAGGACTACAATCAGGAAAGACCAATGAGTCATCTGTTCACTGAACCAGCCATTCATCCTCTGTGTATCCAACTGTCTTTCCTGACAGAGGGAAGATTGTGCATGTCGAAATTTCCGAAACAAAATGATCACACTGAGCACTGAGCTCAGTGACTATGTCACAATGATGGCTCACGATGAAAGAAGAGAAATCGCTCTTTCATATGTGCACTGCACTTTTAGTGCAGTTTGTGTTTCGCTGTTATTTTAGTTACATGTGCAGAACCGCTGAGTCTCATCACTTGTTTTTAAAGGAACTTTCTGTGGAAAGGCGACTCACTGTGTGCTACCCGCCTAGCCTCAAAAGGTTGGGTAGCAAATACCCAGAAACATGATCGATGCCCCAACATCATCTCACTTAATGCATCAGACTCATTCGATTATCCCAATTCTGTCTGTGCTGTTAGCATCATAAACTCAGGATCAGTCAAACAAGAAGCCGGTTAGCTCCATCAGATCAGTTGTGGATCCAAAAGGAAAGCTGTGTGTGAGAGTTGCTAAGATGCATTTATTTCTTTTCATTCTTTTTTATCAAGAATCTTTTTTTTTTTTTTTAAATTGTGTTTTATTCTACCATCGCTTTATTAAAAACAACTCTTGAGCACAAACTTTCTCTAACTAGAAAATCGAATTCAGACATCCAGGCGATGTTTAAGAAGTACTTCCAACCAACGTCTGCGTAGCATCTGCAATCCTCAGTCTACTTTCACTTTGGATTAAACATTTGATTAAATGTCATGATGATTAAACGTCAAGAAAAGATCGCCACACAACGGTTATTCAATGTCCAAATGTCTGCTGGGAAAGAGTAAAGAGGTGTCCATGGCCACCACACACTAGTATTTGGCCACCCTTCTAGCTACCCCACAAAACCAATGAACTATGGTTATATTCATTTATTTCTCTTTTTCTATCAGAACTTTATTGCGGAACCCTTTCTCAATGGCTGCTGTTGCCACAAGGACACATTTTAATAGTGACGCTGCCTTTTTGAATGAAATTCCTCGTGAGCTTTATCAACAATTTAAAAAGATTAACTTTGGCAACCATTCCGCATGTTTTTTAATAAACTGAGGGTTACATTAACACTATCCCGCCAGTGATGAAATATTCCAGCAATCAATGTTTTCACATCTGTGTTAAAAATTGAGCTTTCTTTCTTATATATTCATGGAACAAAAATATTCTGAGAGGTCTTGAAGGGTGAGATACTTTAAGTTCAAAGCAATATTCAAAGCAAGAAAAGGTTATTGTAAATGATCGTCATATGCTTCTACATGAGCGTCATCACTGCTTTTACAAATTATAAGTTACCAGAGTTACTATACTGCCTATAGTGATTTGCTGTAGGTCAAAAAATAACGAAGCATCGGTTTCTGTGCTCTCTTTATGTACCGTGTCAGTAATGGTCTCAGCCTGACCAACCTCATAAAAATTTTCTGGCTTTGGCGCTGAAGCAAACATTTTGCTGCAGATGTTGTTGCTGAGTTGGAGAATCAGCAACAACCATCTCAGAGATATTTTTGATTAAAGAAGTAAACACTATACACTATGTCCAGTACACCATTTATATATTTATATAACAGTGGCGTACCTGTACATTTCTTATTTTAATATCAAATCTGATCAATAAATGACACTTCCAGTTGAGGAGCCATTTGTCACAGTGAGCAACTTTACCCTGATTCAGCACCCTGTGGATCTGACATCTACTATAGGTTAGAACACAGGAAACGCAACTCGAAACTCATAAATCTCTAAAACTTTTCCCAGAGGGATGGAGCTTAATATACTGCAGCTGCACACCACGCCCAAAACAACAGCCTCACACAATGTTCTTCCCCTGTCAAACTCCATTTGAAGAAATATTTATTAGCCACTTGTTTACAGTCTCTAACAACTTGACAAAAGGCAACAACACTGATAAATGACTCCGTGGTGCAGTAAAAGCAGTTACAAGAGTTCCTGTTCTTAAATTGTGGTTCCTGCATACGATCGTGTTGGTTTCTAAACTGTTCCGAGAGCTCAAATGGACATAAATCAACAAGGCTGCAATTTTTCATATTAGATCTAATTTTTCACAGCAGTGAATTAGCCTGAAGCAGCTGGAGGCAACACACATATAAAGCCATACATACTGTATGCTTACTCACAAACATGCACACAGACACACACACACATAGTGAGGAGTTGCGAAGGCAGATATTGCTTTGCTTCGTCATGCAGAACCTTGTTCCGGTGTGTGTGTGCGATAGAGAGAGACGGTATGTTTCTTCTAGGAGGTTGTGTTGCACAAAGTCAGATGCACTGTCAGTTACAAGAGACCCATTAAGCTAGCTTCAGCGCCAGGCCAAAACACACAAACACACACATGAAAGGGAATTATTCAGAGTGCACGTCTACTTCTTTCTCTCTCTGCTGTTATTAAACTTTGATTTGTCTCTAAGCGGCATTCATTCTCTAACAGTCTCAATTTTTAATGCTCATTGTGCTGATGAAATGTAATGATAATGAGAGCGCATGTGTGTACAGTAAATAAGTGCACGCATATGAAGTTTGTGGAAATGCTGTGTCTGTGTGTGTGTGGTTGAGTCGCGGTGTGAGGGCATCTCCGTGTGTGCGCGCCCATCCTGAGCATGTGCTTCAAGTTAATAAGTCAAGGTGTTAGCATTAGCTTGCGGGCTGGTGCAGGATGCTACAGGGATAGCGGCGCTTCTCTGCTTCCTCTCCCATGCTGTCAGGCCTGAGGCTCTCCATCTTCAGTGCACTATATCCTCCACAGAGTCACAAATTCACTCTTCTTTCACTCCCTCAAGGTTCACCCTCATTTTCATCACTTTTTCTTTCTTGGGCAACTTTTCATTACCTACTTCTGCCTTCTAAAATTAGCTGCTGTGGTAGCAGTCTATGCGGATAACTTTGGAGTGCTACAAGTGATGTTCTTTCCTTCTTTCTTTTTCCACAGAGGTGTGAGTGATGTAAGTTGATATATTTGTTTCTTGTGTGCTGATCTGGTCTGACCTTGCAGGCAGACATCTTTGGCTAAAAAGCACAACATACCACCAATCTCATGAATCTCATTTCAAGTTTGCTGCTTTTCCTCACAAGGCAAAATCAGTCTGATATTTGACAAATGTGACCCATTTTGCTTGTGTGTTTTTATGGAGTAACATGCCTATCTAATCACATCCTACACTACAGAATAGCAGAGCAAATCCAGGTGATTCTAAATTGACCAATCGTTGTCCATCTCTCTGATTTAGCCCTTGCGATAGACTGGCGATCTGTTCCAGGGTCTACCCCAACCCTGATCTGCATAAGGCCCCAGTCACACAGACCTAAACACCAGACACCAACGATCGGGCAATCACCGGTCGCTAGGGAAAAATGTGTATTCCATGAACGGCTGGCGAGTTTGGTCGCTGGCAGTCTGTGAAATCGACTGCAAAAGCTCCATCACTCAGGCCCGAGTGCAACGTAAACCGAAAAAAGGAGACAGTTTGGCTTCAAAGTAAAAGTTGCGCCTTTTGAAATGTGTTGGCTGCAGCGGTAAGCAGTAGCGCAAGTTTTACTTTTGAGGGAGAACGTTCTCCGTCCCTGGTTTGTGTTGCACTTTTTTAAGCTTCACTGTAGCTCAAAGAGTTAATGGTGAGTGTTTGTAGACAACATGGCACGATTCATACAAACTACAGGTGTGGCAATATGCTAACAACCAAAGCAGTCACAGTTTTTTTGGTTCAGCACCCTATTTGCGACCAATTTCACCTAGTGACAGCCAACTGGTCTCTAGGGCTGTGTGACTGAAGTCTAAGCAGTTAAGAGGATGGATGGATGGATGGATGGATGGATGGATGGATGGAGGGATGGATGGATGGATGGATGGAGGGTGGATGGATGGGTTGGCTGTCCTCCATGGGTTTTGGATACATTTATAGTCCAGCGGTGGGACAGAAAAACGCACAAAAACAAAAATGAGAGTGAAGACCATCACTTTTCCTGTTTAATCTGGTTTGTGGACTACCATTTTAAATGCTTGAGTTTATCCTTTGGCAATATTTAGAGAAAGTAAAGCTTAAATTCATTAACTTGATTTTTGAATTTTGGCTAGCAAAAACAAACAAAGAATGGCTTGAAATAAAGCAAACTCACAACAAACGCACAAAACCTGTCTACTCTTCACTGTTGCACTATCAAGAAAAAAAAAAGGCACAAAAGTAGTGTAGTTTTAGAGACTTATTCAACATGTTCACAGAAACTATGACGATATATCCAGGCAGAAGGAAGGTGACTGATGTTGAGGAAAAAGAGCATCGATATCCTGACAAACTAATCTAAAAAAGTGGATAGGCAACGTTTGCTCTCCTCTGGTTTAGTCTTTCATGTGGTTCTTTTTCTCCTAATTTGCTACCCAAGCTCCTTTATCCATAACATAAATAATCTCTTAATCACCTCCCATTCAGCTGGTCTTGCGTGTTACATCAATACTTTTAGAACTGAAGCACTTCTATTGCATGCACTGCCGCTAATAAAGAGCCAAATAAATATCGAATATCACTCTTTACGCTGTTCTTCTTTCACGTTTCCCTCTCGCGTGTGCAACTGTCATGTTAATTTTCTCTTGCTTCTAAGTGCATCTCTGTGTACATATATTCCCAAACGTGTCACTGGTGTTTTCAGACTATTTGATTTGACTTTCTCGCGCCCTCTTTTTTCTCTTGCCTCCAAACTTTTTTTTTTTAACACTATTTCTGCCACCCGCCTTTTTACTGTTCATTAATCATTAACATTTTCACTCTCTTTGTTCCTCCTCTGCATTTTTCATCTTTCTATTGTTTTCTTTTTCCCCCTGCTTCTCTCTATACAGTGTATACTTTCCTTTCTCTCTCATGTGTCTCTCCATTCCTCCACCCTTCTCCTGCTCTTTTAATCATATTCTTCTCCGCCACATTAATACTGCCTCATTATATTCACCTTACTAAGGAGATTTTGGAAGCTAGCCTGCATTTGGTCTCTTTCTCTTGGTCTCAGGTGGACGGGGACTCATTATGCGAACCCAAATATCAGTTTAACCCAGTTACAGCACTGGCAGACACCTACGCATACGGACACATTATAATTACTCCCCCTTTTTTGTGTGCTTCTCACTAAGCCAGGTTCTTTCACCTTTTGCTCTCACACCTCTGTTCTTTTACGCTGAAAGTCCACAGTGCTCAAAATGTTAGGCGACTTGCCCTGGCTCAGAGGCTAGTACACATGCAATTTAACTTGTACAACTGAAGTGGAAAATGTTTTTTTGGCTGTGTCAAATCTATTTAATGCATTCATTGGTAAAGTCAAAACATAATATAAATTATTACCCGGTAGTTGTAAGCCTTAGATTCTGTCTGTTTTATGCATTCTACATTTGACAAAAATGGTGAAGCAGTCTTAAACTTTGGGGGGGGGGGGGGGGTGAGACATGAACATTACTTCACAAAACAATCTGATGTACAGTTTAGCCAGAAAAAAAAAATCATAAGGCCAAAAAAAGTTACCCACTGCACTGTAATGGTTCAGCTCTAATGGCACACTCAAAGAAAAATAAAATTGCAACCTCCTCGCAACTAGGGAAAATTGTTGGTTGCCTGGTGATTACACTGAATTTTTTTCACCTTCGGCTCCTGATTACAAGTAGTTGCAATGACTAACTGCAACATCCTCAACCTCTGCGTGACCACTTTCAATCAACGAACAGGTCGCCTGGCGGGAGGCAACTTGTCTCCAAATGATGGTGGGTTGGCTCGTACTGACTGCAATCACTCTCAGACAGTTTGCCAACACACTGCAATCAATCTGAGTCAGTCTGCACTGATGAGTGCAACGACTCTGTGACGCGTCTCTCTGCAATAAGGGACTCGACTGAGCTGGTTGCCAACTGTTTCTAGTTCTATTCCTACATAAAAGCAAGGTTGCAAAGTGTGTATGCCATTATGCAGCAACTAAATCACTATTTATGCAGGAATTTCTGAATTTATGTTTCAAATCTATGGCTGGTTCTGGGTGGGCTCTGAACGTGACCAGTGAATTTTTGCACATGTGGACAGCAACAGATTTGCAACAGACTTGTGATTTTTGAGGATTTCTCAGTTGTCATATTATCACAAACAGACTGCATGTAATTGCCAACCCCATGCAATTGCAAACTGATGGCAGACTGGTAACAGCCTGACTCCTTCTTAATGCTGTTTTATCGGGAGTAATTATCGCAACCAAAGTTGCGGTGTAGACAAGAAGAAAACAACATCTTCGAAACAACCACCTCAACGGCAATGAGATCACAACTTTGTTGCACATGGTCCCAATAATTTCTGTTGTGCCGTCGTCTCCAACCACTCTTTTCCCTAGTGTAACTGGACCATAAACACTTGTAAATAACACATATTAAATTAATTGGGGCTCATATAATTTTTCACATACCTAAAACATGCTAACATGAGCGTTCAGCAGGCCGATAACTGCACAGCTGAACAAAACATTTTCCTGAAACTGTCCTGTCACTGGAGACCTCGAAGATATCACATGCCAGGTCACAACAGGAAGCGGGCATGCATCTTGCTCTGTTCCTCCTCGAGCTCACCTACAAAGCCCACACCATCTGCCTGTTCACTCACCAGGTTCACATATACACGTGTGCCGCTCCCACTGGTCGGAACAACGACTGTGAGCTGGACAGGGCGATGAGATGCAGGGATTACCAACACTGCAGCCAGTCTCCACTTTGACAGATCTAGACGGGCGGGGAAGAGCGGGGGCGTCCGGTCTCACCCCCAAACGAACGCCCTGTAGGAAGAGAAAGGGAGGCTCATTTTGCCTTGACACAATACATAAAACAACAGCAGCTTTATTAATGCACTCACTGGCCTACCCCCGAGTCATTTTTAGGTTGATTTTTATGTCTTCACTGTAGGTGTGAAAAACTCCATCCTCACCTGTATGCATCCTCTTATTCCATTCAGAACCTCCCCGGAGCCCAACACTCCTCCAACATGCAGATGTTTCACCTTCAAACCATGAATCTCATTTCCCACTATCACTGTTCCCTAATGGGGAAAGAGGGAGAGAGGTGGGGGAACAGATGGAGACAGGAAAGGCAAAGAATATGATTATTAACAGCTGTAAACACACTCAGTGCTATCAAGGATATAAAAAAAAAAGTTACAAGTAAAGGAAAGTGACCATCAGCAAAAATGTAATAAAAAGATGACATGTTTATTTTATCGGTTTATAGCAAATTTAAGTGAAGAAGATAAGAATGTCCTCTTTTCTTTTCCTGGAAGGATTATTGATTTAAAAAAAAAACTCTATATTTTTATTTACTGATACATCACGGAGCAGAGCCGGGTTATTATGAGGCTTGTGACAGTCAAATAGGAGGGGAGGGGAGAGGAGTGTGAAAAGGATTCGACTGAATGATTGGCTTCATTAAATAGAAGAAAACCATAATATGCAATCACTGTGGAGAAGGTCAATGCTCGAGTGATAACTCTGGCAGAACTGTGAAGAAATGTTGACAGGCAACTTGGCTTGCAAGGACCACGAAGGCAAAATCAATGAGCCGCATTCATCACCGTTTCAGCAGCAGTGGAAGATGCTAAAATGGAGGCTGAGATATGTCTGATAAGAGCGGCACACATGCCAAACCCCTTTCAAAGGCAAATGCCGTTTAATTGTTTCGTAATTTCATATTTAAAATGTTTTCTGCACCATTTACTCAGAGTGTTACTCGATGCACTTTGGAGAATAGCCCGCAGAACTGCAGGGGGAAGATGAAAGACATAAGTTGTTGGCAGATGATTTAAGAAATAGCACAACATAAAAACACAACAAAGGCTTGTTTGTTTCTGCTTAAACCGAGCCAGAGATGATTAGAATGCAGACTGTGAATGCGTGTGCGCTTCTCTGTGCTCATGTTACTGCCACATATGTGCACGCACATACGTTGTACGAGCGCACGCGCGCACATAAACATCAAACAGACATCATCCGGTACAATCTGACACAATAATCCACCGGAGATTAGGGAAACGAGGATTAGGAGAACCACATCTTGGGGAGTCTGACGCTATGCAGGATTATAGAAAAACCTGTATATGCTATAAACATTTATATGTATGTATATGTGTGTGTGTGTTTCTTTGAGATAGGCTTTGTATTTGTTTTAAAAAGGCAAGTTGCTGCATAATACTGTCAAGGACTGTTGTACAACAAGACAACAAGATTCATCCTTGTTTACTTTTTCACAAAATATGAAAAATGAGAACTTTATTAACTTTATTAAGCATCTGTTGACCAAGAACACCAAAACCTTGCCATTTCCTCTTCATCCTTTTTAAACATAAAACTTTCCATTTCGATAAAGCTTTTAGTTACAGTTAGGGCTGGATCAGGTGACCCTGAACCATCCCTTTCTTATGGTACTAGAGGCTCAAGCTGCTGGAGGACTTCCTGTGATGTACTGAGCATTTCTTCTTCACTCACCTGTTTTTACTCCCCATGTGATTATGCATCACTGCTGCACATGATCACACCCTGTCTCTGTGTGCTCTCTCCCACCAGCTTGCCTCTCCCTGAGCCTGGCTCTGCCTGAGGTTTCCTCCTGTTAAAAGGGAGTTCTCTTCCTTCTAACCTTCACCCAGTGTTGCTCACAGGTGATCCTCTGATTGGTGGACGTTTCTCTCTAATAGTGTAGGATCTTTCATTTACAGTATAAAGCACCTTAAGGCGACTGTTGTTGTGCTGTTTGCTAACATCAAAAAGTTTTCATAGTTTAAAAAAAATGCTTATTTTAGGCAGTTGTTAAGCCTAATAACTGACTTTGACATAGAAAAGTCACCAGCCCAAGCTACAATAAATTGTCTTCTTTTTTTTTTTTTTATTCGAGGGATTAATAACATTGTTTGTTTATTTATTTAGCTTGTATTGAACACAATATTGACAAACATTTTCAGTATTCTCCTTCACCGCGCTGACTCAAAGCAGGAAGTGAGAGAGAAATCTGTGCATGTGGGGGCATTCTGGATTAGCGGAAATTAAATATGATCACTTGCCTGTATTCATGTTTAATTCTTTAAAAAGCTCAATTGCGTATTTCTCTGGTGATTAGGCTGAATAATATTGTCCATCTCATAGCTGCAGATTTTAATCAGACAAAATAAATTGAGAATTACAGCTGGAAAAAAAAACTGCCTCTTTTAATTTGAACACAGTCAGTTATAGTTGGGAATCTGTTATGCTTGGTGCTACCGGAAAATTAATTGTTAAGGCAAATTAAGTCGTATTGATTTCATAAAGCAGATATGACAAAAACCTTGTTATTCATTCAAATTATGCTTGCAGGATAAATTTAATAATTAATTTACAAGTTTTTAATACTATTTAAGGACTCAAATTTTCTCCCCTTAAAAGAATTCCCCTGCATTATGTGCCTCTACTGTAAGTGTGTTCCCTTTTAGCCAGACATTAAAATTGTATCAAAAACCCTCTTTGGGATTCATATCATAATTTGCACTACCTGATAGAGTCCAAAATCAAGCCGCAGTGTCGCGACGTAGCGAGTCTCGCGGCCACTGCGAACGTCTCGCAGCTCCAGCTGGAGGTCGTGCCACCGACCATCTGCCACTTGAACCTGATCCAACCGCAAACGCACGGGTCTGGTAGCGCCGCGGGTCACTGAGAAGACCAGCTGACCATTTACTACCTGATGAAAGAGAGGAAAAAGTGTTAGCAAATCACATGAAAAGAACAAAAAAAATAAGGAAAAACGGAGAGTGAGAAAAACTGATTCACTAATAACTGCATGTGTGTAACTGCATGTGTGTAACTGTATGTGTGTGACTGTCTGTAGGAGCGTGAAATCCACTGTCTTTGCTCAGCTTCCTCCAAGATTCTGTTAATTTAAAACGCTCTTTGCATTCAGCATCTGAAATTTAAACTATATGCAATTATAGCAGTTCAGGGTATTTATGTTAATAAATTTGTATAAAAATAGCAAATAGATCCACATTAGCTGTAAGTGTAATAAATATGATTCCTCTAATCAGTGTGAATGCTGTTAACACATTTAGCAGCCCACATAATATTTGTTACACCGGATTGGAGCACCTGGTAAGCCTGAGCTTTAAATGTTCAGCTCAGATTTAAAGCATAAGCTCAAACTTTAGTCTAAATGCAGTTAAAGCTTTTTGAGCTTCTGGCAAAGGTGGAAGGTTGGTGAAAGAAAAGGACACCTTTATCCTCTTTGGCAGAACTGACAAATAAAAAGCACCAGTCAGTGTTTCAGCGCGTGAAGCACAACAATCTCCTTAAACACCTCCTTAAACCCTCTGCACTTCCTCCTTCACTACACCTATGATTCTTCTCTTCATCTTTTTCTCCTGCTTGGCAGCTCCATCTTTAACATCCTCTGCCCAGTATATCCCAGCTATCCCTCCTCTGTGCGTGTCCAAACCAACTCAGCCTTGCACCCTAGCCGCACCAAAATCACCTGAAGAAACTATGTGACGCCCTCTGGTTATTATTGGTTCTGGAAAACCCATGCTGTTTGTCTGTGGGATGTATTTTTATATGGCACGCTAGACCCTCCCATTTTGATTGACACCTCATTCGACCAATCATGTTAAGAAATGTTTTTCCAGAGCCAATAATAATCAGAGGGCGTCACGTAGCTTTTTTTTCGGGTGATGTTGGTGCGGCCAGTTACATGATTGGCCGAATGAGGTGTCAATCATAGTAAGAGGGTTGAACCTGCCATATAAAATGCAGCACATACGTCCCACGGACGGGACGTGGCCAGTTAACAGGCATGTTAAAGATTACTGCATGTGTGCGTATGTGTGTGTCTCCACCTGGAACACCAGGCTGATGTACTGGCCAGCCTGGGCCTGCAGCAGAGTCCCCTCACGCGCTCTCGTTCTGAACACCAGGCCGAGGTACCAGGGCGCGGAAATGGTTACGTCATTCTTCAGGTCCCACCAGAGGGCGCTGTTACCCAGAAAGCGATGTGCGTGTGTCATCACTGAGATGGAGAGAAAAAGCGCAAATAAAAAGTGCTGAAATTTACAAAACAACTTCCAGATGGTACTGCCCCCCAGTCTATGACATAATTATTGTGAATCATTCATTTTTAGATGGTGACACATTTAGGCGACTGGATCAATAGACTTTGCCAGTGAGTTGGAGGTTAAGGACACACAGACCCTCTCTGCATGAGCATGATGGGATTTTTAATTCATGTCAGGCCCAAACAGCTCTCTTTCTCTGTTGTTTAATTACCAATTAAAGGCATAAATTCCTCCAAAATTAGGTGATGAAACATATGTTACACTGCAGTCTCTCAAGTACAAAATAAGTCCCTGAACGTGTGAACATTTGTCACTGAGATCAATGAACATGGGTTTTTTTTATTTATTTATTTTTCCCTCAAGTGCGTCTCGCCGCTTTATTTCCCCTTAGAGTTGGACGTCTGAGCTCGCAATCAAGACATGCCAGTAAAAATAAATGAGTAAAACTTGTCTTTAAACCTCCTGAGCCACCAAATGCCCACTCGTGAGTGGGAAAGCTCTTAAGGTTTATTAAAGTTCAATTATACACAGAAGATAAAGCCAGATATCCAGTCCTCACATGCTAAATTCATTCTTAGCTCGGTGTGTTGGACCTTTTTATTTAAGTCAATACATTCATATTATGTAGGTCAACATTTACTCAACCACCACTCAAGTTAAAAGGTGACAAGGAGAATGTAAGCGATGGTAAGTTGTGAATTAATTAATGAGGCGTTAATATAATTACAGCAAGAAAATAAAAGCCTTTGAAAATCAGAGCCGCAGTTTAATAAAACAACCTGAAAACCATGGCCACTCTGATTACCACTGAGACAGAAACCACTCGTTATGCCAGCAATGGTCTCACATCTTACTAATAATTACTGAAGTGGCTCCAAAAAGTGACATTGTTAAAGGTTGCTATTACTGTAGTTACAAGAGCAGCGTGAACTGTACGACCACAGGATAAGAAAAAATACATGTACGGCCTCTTACCGTGGCTGCAGTCTTTCCCTCCGTATCCTAGGGGACAGTCACAGGAGAAAGTCTCCCAGCTCACCCTGCAGGTTCCTCCGTTCTGACAGGGGTTGGACTTACAGAAGGGGTGTTTGGCACTGCAGCCTATTGGAAGCAGCAGAAATCGCATTTATAATGACTGATGAATTAAAAAGTAAAGAAGAGATGAAACACCCTTCAACCATGTTGTGAGCATTGATGTTGCACCGTGTTTCCGCCAGAGGGCGCTCTGCAACTTTCCAGTTTAACAGTGTGTTCGGCGTGCCACAGAAGCAACAACCAGCTAGTCAGGCAGAGTGCAAATGAGTAAATAATTAACTACAAAAAAGAAATGATAAGGAAATCTGTTTATTTTTTGTATGCCTGGAAAAAAATTAAATTGACCAATATATCGAATATCAGATTTTTAAAATATGGGATAGCAGTATTAGTCTGCAGTATGTCGGTCAGTCTCTAATTCAGAGTGTTTAAAGCTTTCAGTCTACTTAAAATCTTTGCAGGATGATCAGTTCCACTACAAAAACACAGAGAATTATTGTGCGACAAAAATAAGGCTTGAAATGTATAAAATAATAATATGGGGTAGTAAAACTTATTTTCAACAGTCCTCAAGAAGAAGACCCACAAACAGTTCCACATAGTCCCACAATAAAACAACAATGTATAACAAATGTATTCCTTTCATTTCACTTATACAGTTTTTCTCAATCGCTTTGGTGTGATTCCCACATCAAAGACATCCTTCTCTCCACTCTTAATGCAGTTCTCAAATCAGAAACACATTCCCCCACCCACGTTAGCCTTTCTCATTGTTTATGTACACAGTGCTATAGTATCTACATGCACTTCCCTGATAAAAGATATTTGTTCCAGATGGTGTGTATATATATATATATATATATATATATATATATATATATATATGTACACCTTGCTAATAACGGATTGGTCCCCCTTTTGCCTTTAAAGCTGACCTAATTTTTTGTGGCATAAATTCAACAAGGTGCTGGAAACATTCCTCAGAGATTTTGATCCATGTTGACATGATAGTATCACACAGTTGCTGCAAATTTGTCAGCTGCTCACCCAAATTTCCCCTTCAACCGCATCCCAAAGGTGCTGTCCTGGACTGAGATCTGGTGCCAGTGGAGGCCATTGGAGTACAGCATTTTTCTAATTTTGGTGAGTCTGTGCAAATTGTAATCTCAGTCAGGAGTGCCACACAGTGCGGTCTTCTGCTGCTCTCTAGCCCACCTGCATCAAGGTCTACTGTGTTGTGCATTCATAGATGCTCTTCTGCATACCTTGTATGTAACGAGTGGTTATTTTCACCCAGAGAACTGCCACTCACTAGACATTTTCTCTTTTTTGGACTATCCCAGTAGTTCAGCAGTTTGTGAAATACTCAGATGAGCCCGTCTGGCACCAACAGCCACATTGAATCACCTTTCCCCCCCATTCTGATGCTCAGTTTGAACTTCAGCAGGCTGCCTTGACCACGTCTATGTGCCTAAATGCTGACATATGATTGGCTGATTAGAAATTTTCACTAACGAGCAGTTGAACAGGCGTACCTAATGAAGTGGCTGATGAATGTATGTAGACTGGATTATACAGTAGGTGTTCTGTGTTCTCAGATTGTGTATATTTTCTTTGTCTGTTTTCTGATGCTTTTAGTTTCCTTTCTCCTTTTACTCCACATTAGGCCCACATTTTTGCAGTAATCTTTCCAAAGTCAGTAAGATTTAGATAAAAATAAAAAAACAAAATTTGGTGACTAAGTCTTAAAACGGTGGTGAAAGGTTTTTATTCATTGGTTGTGTTTTTTGTAGTGTCTTTTGCACAGGTGAGTGTGTTTTATGAAAAATGCCTTAACTGTTTTGAGAACTGCATTAAGAGTGGTGAGAATGAGGCTCCTGTTGTGAGAACTGCATCAAAGCGATCAGGAAAACTGTAATAAAAAAGTAATGCAAGCACCCAGTCATCAGTGACAATTCAGTGCAATGCTCTACTCCATTATTATCTTCAATAATATTTTGAAACAGTTACAAAGTAGTGCAAAAACCTCCAAAAGATGCTTCATTTAAATGCAATCATTTGTACTTGTTTCGTCACAAGACGGTCAAGAGGCCCTTGCAAAGGTGCTGAATGTTACAAATGCACAGTAATTCATGTTTCAAGGACAACAAAAACACGGTTCACATCACTGACCGGGAAGCGTTCCATTATTGGCGATAAATCCAGCCATATCCAGTGGTTTGTTGTCAATGTGCAGCTCTTTCATGCAACCAATAAATTCCCTGGTGCCAAAGGGGAAGTTGTCGGGCACATTAGGGACGCCACCCAGAAATAATGGACCAGTCAGGTCCAGAGATCTAAGAAACACAAAGATAAAAAGAAATAAGAGTAAATAGAGTGAAGAATAAATGGGGTTACAGAAGAAATGCAGTGTTATGTTTCAAGGATGGAGGGGAGGAGAGAGGAGAGGACGATGAAGGAAGAAAGGGTAAGAAAAGAGCACGAAAGAGGGTATAAGAGAGGCAAAGGGATTAAACAAACCTAGAGATTAAATGTGTCATCAGAGGTAAATGAAATCTGTCATCATTCGGAATCAAGATCAGAGAAAAGCAGGGGATGCGGAGGATACATGAGATGATGGTGGTTTTTTTAAGGTAAAAGTGGAAACAGAGGAGGGAGAGAAAGAGAGAGAGTGGAAAAAAATAAACTGAGAAAGAAAAGACAGATGGAGAGACAGATGAACAAACAGAAGATTAAATAGGAGTTACAGCAAATGCCTTGAGAGAAGACGTAGAGGTAAAGGAAAGGAAAGGAGACCCAATCCAGCAATGAAAGGTGGTGGATGTTCAACAAATAACAGAGACGCTCGCATCAAAAGGAGGGTGGAGGGTGGACTTCAACCTGGTACTTAATGCAGATATTGACAGGCTCAGTACAGCAGTGAGTCAGAGGAACTGGCAGTCTGCAGACATTCTTAAACAATACATGAAGGATTTTGGTCTTTGCGATGCTTGGCGTTCACATCA
>JAVDPK010002476.1:80038-94163 GCA_034780415.1 Cichlasoma orientale | reverse complement strand
ATTAAAGCATTAAAAAAAAAAAAAAAAAAAAAAAAAAAAAAAAGGAGGGTGGAAAAAAATGGCTACGACAAAAGGGACACGTGAATTCAACTCAGAAGACAGATGAACAAACAAGAGATTAAGCGTGAGTTTCACCAAATGTCGGGAGAGAGAGAGGAGTAAAGGCAGATGACAAGACAGACGGGTATAGGGAAGGAAAGAGGGAATACGAGGAGGAAAATTTGGGGGATAGGAAGTGACAGTTACGGGACTGCGCAAGTGAAAAGAGCCAAAGAGAAAGAAAAAGTTGTGCTGTCATATTGAGACTTATTTTCTTTAGATCGCTTTATCGACACGTGCTGCATTCCAAGCCACGAGTGGAATATGAATCGAAGAACGCCAAAGATCCAAAAGGCGGATGAATTAAATAAACAGGAGATTAATAACGAGTTACAGCAAATATCAGCAGAGAACGTCATTAGACGAGAGTCAAGACTGAGCCAGAGGAGGGAGAGTTTTTAATGGAGAAATGGAAAAGGAGTGAAGGAAGAGTGTTGACGTGTTAGTCTTTGGCCTTCCTCTTTGATCCGTCTTCTCTTCCCTCAGCCTCAGTGCTGACAGACACAGCAAACGTGATTACAGCTTACAGAGGCGAGGCCAGGCATCAACACTATGACAGGCTGCTCTTTTAGTGCATGTGTGGATGCACCGTGTGTGTGTGTGTGCGTGTGTGCGTGCACTTGTTAGTATACTGTATATGGAGACATTTATTTGTTAGACACACAAAATGTAGCTGGAAAAAAAATGAACAAAACTTTGACAAGGTCAGATAGAACAGGCAAAACCCAGCAGTGCAGCGCATTTAAAACCAGCAATCTGGATCTTTTAGTCACACCTATGAGACTGTGTGAGAGAGACGGAGAGACGAGCACAGATAACGAAAAGAAATGAACATATCCATGCAGCAGAATGAGCCGACTAGTAACGAGACCATCAGAGAGATACAGACAGACAGGAAGGAGCATAAAGACGTCAAAGAGTCGTGCCTCATTAAAGCCTGAGGCCCCCCACAGAGTTCCTCTAGTCACCTCATCACCCCGATCGTTACTTTAAAATCCTGTCTGATTTCAAAACATTTCAGCATGTTTTTAACAGATGTAATTGTTTGAATCACATGTAACGCCTTTTTGTTTTCTTTTCCAAACATTAATCTTTGTTGTAGCCAATTTTCCACGACATTTGCTTACAAGCCCGGATAAATATTTTTTTAACTTTAGCATTTCAGATCTGAGTCTTTAATTGGCAGTTAAGCGAACACAGACACTGAAGCCAAGCTCATCATACACACACATATACCAATATAATACTGCTACCATCAGTCACTTTGCATAGTTTACCTTTTGATACCTTAAATCTAGCAATCTACATCCCACTAGCTGCCAGCTGCCCAGTGTGTTGCTCATAGACGGCTCTGCTGCACATACTAACCAGCTTTATTGGTTTTCGACTTAGTGGAAATTATCTTTGAATATCTCTTAAGCCTCTGTTCAGTCACAGATTATGTTTAATGAAAGTTGTCTTTGCAAAGAAGCTGGTAAATCCTGTGCAAACACTTCTCACTGCTGAGGGTCAGTGACTATTCAGTATTTCATTTGCAATGCTGAACGCAACGGAACAAATTTACCTGCAGGAATTCAGCCTAGGGGGTGGACGGGATTTGCCCTGAGTTCCTGAAGGCTCTGGATGTTGTAGGGCTGTCTTGGTTGACACGCCTCTGCAATATCACATGGAGCCACAGCCTGGGGCGGTGCCACTGGATTGGCAGACCGCGTTGGTGGTCCCCATCTTTAGGAAAGTGGACCGAAGGGTGTGCTCCAACTATTAGGGGATCACACTGCTAAGCCTCCCCAGTAAGGTCTATGCCAGAGTGCTGGAAAGGAGGGTCCGTCCGTTAGTCGAATCTCAGACTGAAGAGGAGCAATGCGGTCTTAGTTCTTGCCGCAGAACGCTGGATCAGCTTTTGATCCTCTCGAGGATATTCTAGTGTGCGTGGGAGTTTGCCCATCCAGTCCACATGTGTTTTGTGTACTTAGAGAAAGTATTCAACCACGTCCCTCGGGGTGTCCTATGGGAGGTCTTGCGGGAGTATGGGGTGTCTGGCCCGTTGTTGCTGACCATTCAGTCCCTGTACAACCGCAGTGCGAGCTTGGTCCGTATTGCCTGCAATAAGTCGAACTCACTTCCTGTGGGTGCTGGACTTCCCTGCCCTTTGTCACCGATTCTGTTCATAATTTTTATGGACAGAATTTCTAGGCGTAGCCAAGTGGTGGAAGGCTTCCACCCCGGTGGCCTCAGAATCTCACCTCTGCTCTTTGCAGATGATGTGGTCCTGTTGGCTTCATCAGGTGGTGGCCTGCAGCTCACAGTAGAATGGTTCACAGCCGAGTGCGAAGCAGCTGGCATGAAAATTAGCACCTCTAAGTCTGGGGCCATGGTCCTCAAGGTTGGAGTCCCCACTCTGGCTCAGGGACGAGTTGCTGCCCCAGGTGGAGGAGTTCAAGTATCTCGAGTGACAAGAAGAGGGAATGGGAGATCAACAGACGGATCGGGGCTGCGTCTGCAGTGATGCTAAGGCTGCACTGGTCTGTTGTGGTGAAGAGGGAGCTGAGTGTGAAAGTGAAGCTGTCAGTTTACGCTCCTACCCTCAGCTATGGTCATGAGCTTTGGGTAGTGACTCAAAGAACAAGATTGCGAATACAAGCGGCAGAAATGAACTTCCTCCGAAGGGTGGCTGGCCTCTCCCTTAGAGATAGGGTGAGGAGTGCCATTGGGGAGGGGCTTAAAGTAGAGCCGCTGCTCCTCCACATCAAAAGGAACCAGTTGAGATTGTTCAGGTATCTGAATAGGATGCTTCCTGGGCACCTCTTGGGTGAGGTGCGTGTCCTACAGTGAGGAGGCCCGGGGCAGAATCAGGACACGCTGGAGAGATTATTTCTCTTGGCTGGCCTGGGAACACCTTGGTATACACCTGGATGGATGGTTGGATGGATCGATGGATGGATAGATGGATGGAATTCAGCCTAATGCTTTTTTTCATTGAGTTTTTTTATTGATAATACAGTATTTATTCCCTACATTGCTCCACCTCAGTCTGCAGCCTCTCTAGCTCTGTTCCTCATCTGATTAGGCTGCTCTGCTTTTGATTTCACTCTTTATTTGTTCAGATTAGTACTCTACTCTATGGACTCTGCTCAGTTCAGCTACGGTTGTCCCACTGCTCTGCACAGCGAGCACCCCGCCCGGTTCTCCATGTGTTCAGTCATGCCCTCTGCCCCGCTCTGCCATGGCTCAATATCCCATTCTCAACCCATTCGGAACTGCAGCAATTATTCATATTTTATCTAACTACAGTCCCCTTTATATATTGATCTATCAATCACATCTAGCTCGCTCTGACTCATGTAAGAGCCTTCAGGTTGACAAGTGTGTAAACAGTAAGTGTTGCCAGGCAACCACTACTGTTGAGCGCAGCAGTTTACGTTGATTTCTACGGGGGCCTAAATGACTCTGCGGTTTTAGGTATAACTGGTTAGCATAAGTGGTTTTATGTTATCCTGCACTCTCCAAAATTCACTGTATGATGAATAAACCTATTTGAACCCTTTATGACCTACAGTAGAACAAGTCCGCCGTGAAATATGAGATGAAATATGAAATATGAAATGTCGGGGTTTTATTTAAACAGTTACATGATTTTTTTTAAAAAAATAAGCTTAGGCGTAATTTCAATAAGGAAGATCTGTAATCACTTATCTGCCTACTTTCCCTGGTGTTTGGCTGCTTCTCTGTTTTACATGTCTTTCACTTTCCCATGACTCAATGCTGACTTCATCACTTCTAGTCCAATCATCTTTCTGCATGCCTTCCTTGAACCAATCAGCCTCCGCCCAGCTAACATTAAATATCACTGCTCATCTGTCTCCCTTTCAGACTTATTCGTGCAACCCACCACCCAAGAGCTCCTTCCAAGCCTCCATCTTGGTCTTCAACATCACCAGCATCTAGATTCCCGGGGGGATCCTGCCCTAAATAATATCATGACTAAATCATGTTCAATTTTTCCTAATGATCTCTCCTTACTGAAATGCAAAGGCATCAAAATGGAAGCTAGCGTTAAATGTTACAGTTACATCCATCTATTATATGCAGTCTGTTGTGAGTGACTCTGTTCTGATTGTGAATGTAGTTGCATTATCATTTCACAGTCACAACCAGATATATTGATGTATTTTTCCGGATGTGATGCTTTTAATTCACTTAACAATAAATGCATCAATAATCAAAAAGTTAAGAACTGATAAAAAAACAAAGAAAAACTTACTTCTTGCTGCTGGTTTGTTTGCCCTGCGCAGCACAGCTGTAATTTCCAAGCTGGGTACCAAAGCGAAGTGACAAAGCTGTGTCACAGTCATCGACGCTCACCACAGCGATCTTCTCATCTGATGGACCCTGAGCTTCACCACTCATACTGCGCTTGGGCTGAACATGCAGACAGGCCAGAGAAACAGAAAACCAGTCAACATGAAAGAAGTACAAGAGCCTTCACTAGATCTAGAGTTCGCATCACTGCATTTATACTCTACACACAGATTAGTATTTGCACTGTTACTGCACATAATGCAACGAAGAAAAAAGGGAAAGTTTTTGTTAGTAGGATATATAGGAAGAAATAACAAACACTGCTTATGGCGAGAGCACAGACTAAGAGCAAGAAAAACGAACACATTCATTCCTCCCTTACTGTCTGCTGGTGAAAGAAAGACAGATGGATAAAAAGAAGCTAAGAAAAGAAGACGTGTATGTGCACTGACACACACTCATACTCACATAACGTGTAGCAGGCTGAGGAAAATGAAAGAACATGAAGAAAATTAAAGGAGATGTGCGGCGAATATGCATGAATAAAAATGATGACATGCAAACGCCCACATAATTGTACACACACAAACACTTCAGCTCAATTCAAAGTGCTTTGTAGGCACGAAGGCTGAGAAACTGTTCTGCCGACGCAACAAAAGTACAAATAAAAACAAGTAAAATATACAAACGGCAAAATAAAATTTCAAAAAACTTCCCCAAATGAAGATCTGTAATGAAAAATGCAAGCTCAAATGCAAGAATCAAAGTGAAACTGGGTGCAGGGCGCACAGGGATTGAGCTGTAAACCCACCTTGTTGTAGTAGTGGATGTGAACTGTATGCCAGTTTCCATCACTCACACCCCCAGGAAGGAAGGGACTCACCTGGGTGGATGATTCACCTACAGGCAGGTGGATGAAGTTTGTGTCATTAAAATGTATTATGGTCATTATTATATCTCTTAAGTGTATCCTCATATTTCAAGGGTGTAAATGATCCAAATATATATATATATACACAATATGCACAATTACCCCAAACCTCAGTAAGCACTGTTTGTGAAGACCAAAGCGGCAGCACTCATTACCACACATAGATAATGATTTTATTGTCCCGGGAGGGAACACCAAACATATGGTCTCACAAAGTTTCCTATAAATACAACCATACTAGAGAACACGTGTAGCACAACCACACACAGAAAGATACAATACCTGTGGAATATTTGAACACCACTTGTCCCTCTTGGATCTCTAAGGCGATGAAGTCATGTTTCTCATTGAAGCGTCCATTATAGAAGAGAAGACCGCTATTTTCCAGGGTGGCAAATCTAAAAGATGCCCACACACAGAAATGTGAAGTTTACTGACAAATGCTGTATGCAGTATACAGCAATTTGTTGATACAGTCATGGTAAAAAAGAAAGTACACCCTCTTTCAAGTATGTGCTGGATCATCTGGTCCTTACCAGGTCTTAAAATGAGGTAAATGCAATCTCAGATAAACAACAACAGGTGACATATTACACTGTCATCATTTATTTAACAAAAATTCAGTTAAAATGAAGTGGCACTGTGTGAAAAAATAAACACACCCTTACTGCTTCTGTAGGAATTAAGATGTATGCATGTTAAATGTTAAAACTCATGACAGCACTTTTAGAAAAACACGTCCACCAATCTGAATGATATTATCAGTTGTTTGTTGCTACGCGACCCATAGCGCCCCCTACGGGTGGCAGGAGACACTACAGCCTGATACTGTGACAGTGTATAAAATACAGGCCACTTTTTTAAATAATAATGGTTCGCGTGTCATGTCAGCGTGTAATGTGGCTGCAGCTCAGGAGGCAGAGCAGATCATCTATTAGTTGGAAAGTAGGTGTGTCGATTCCTGGCTGCTTCAGTCTGCATGCCAAAGTATCCTTGGGCAAGATATTGGTCAAGATAAGTGCCTGTATGGGTGTGAATGAGGCATGTTATATAAAGCTTTTTGAGTGCTCTAGTACAGTAGAAAAGCACTATGTAAGCTTTTCCTATGGCATTTAATGCCATTTAGTCCCCACAGACTTTTCAGAAATCTGAGAAAATCCATATTTACGCATTTCTTCGAAATTTGCTGGAGAAAACCGAACGCATTATTCACGCGCCCTTTCGTGTATGGCCGCTAGAGGTCGCTTAATTTTAAGATGCAGGTATTGGTCGTAAAAATGTGCCTGAAGCAGGCTCGCCCGGCTTAGGTTTGCAAACTTAGCAAAAGCAGTAAGTTAGAGTTAACACTTCAAACCAACTGGGGGCTTGGTTTGAAACCACAAAGTTGTTAAATAAATAATGACATGGTGTAATATGCCATGTGCTGTTGTTAATCTGAGGTTATATTTTAATCATTTTAACACCTGAGAAGGATTTTTATTATGTCCTGATGAGTAAAACCTTCAAAATTGACAGAAAATGTACTTTCTTTTAACCAACGCTGTACATTTTTATATATATGCAGAAAACAATACGATACATTTTAAATGATATTTTTCACCCTGACACAGCAAGCAATAGGAAAAAAACTAGTTTCACACAGAAGAACAAAAATGACTCCTGCTTAGTGTGGAAGAACAAAAGGTATTCAGACAATGCCAGAGTTAATAAACCATGCGGCTGGAGTCTTCCTCTCCCTCAGCTGCTCAGACACATGCAGGAGTCTATTTTGCACAGAGCAGATGAGAAACACTCTGTCCTGGCGGCAAAATACAGAAAAGATTCTCACTGCATAAAATGTCCACATTAAAAAGTACTGTCATTTTGTCTTAAACAAGATACCAGAACATTTTGCCTATTTTCACTACTTCCTTCAACTGAGCCCCTCAATTTGAAATTCCTACGCTAAAATTTATGTCAGTTGACAAACAGCACCTGCAGGGCCCTGGAGTTTTTATTCAAGGTTTCTCTACCTTCAGAAAGGTTCAGCGGTGTCAAAAATTGGATGCAACCCAACCGCGCTGGAGAGTCAAATAAATCCGGTCCACAAATGTAAGAGGTCAGGTTCAGCTACAGAAAAGAAGCCCTAGAGCAGCGTGGTTATAAATGTCTGCTTTTCAAGTTGTTGAAGAAAAAAAATATTCATACTGTTTCCTATTTTGCTGAGTTAAAAATAGCATATCTGCATTTTATATTCTTGGTTTAAATACCAATCGAAAAATCATTCCTGCAGTGTAGACTTGTAAGGAAAGAAGAGCATCTTATCGCCATTTCCAGTGATGTTAACGTTATACCCGTGTTATCTGAGAATGCTGCCATTGTCTAAAATAAACCCAGGGTTATTTGGGAGCAGATATGTGCCTTCTTTGCTGTAGCTCCAACTGCACCGTGGCAACGTATCTAGTATGCATATCTAATCTGTACGTGCCAGAAATAACTCAAAAATAATTATTGTAACCTGAGCTTTGATAGAATAACTGGAGATTATGTGTGGAGTCAGCCAAGCAGAGACACAGAGGGACCGAAGGAGCAAATAAATGCAAAGAAACATGTTTTATAAGTTCAGCGTGTCTGTTTTTGTCAGTGTTATTACTGTTTGTAGAAATTCATTACATGCAGCCAAGAACTGCATTAAACAAATTAATATAAGGTGACTTGTTCCCAAAAGCAATAAACTACAAGGCAGAATACCATGTGTTTATGATAATTTTTATTCCTTAAACTCCTTTAGCTTAGCTGCCAATTTCAAGCAGAGCTGAGGAACAAAACAAACACTGTCAGACACACACAAACACACACACACTATAATGTGTTCGCATGCAGTTACAGCTATGGAAACCTAAAAAAAGGTATTTTTTTAATTGTGGAGGAAATCTGTTTTACCCTCAATTAGCTCATGAAACAGGAGCCTAAATTTAACACTGACTAAGGGAAAAGAACACAATTCAAGTCATGTGTTAAGTCATAATAATTTGTCTGCCATATAATCTGTCACCCCTAAACTGTACAAAAGATGGACATAGCAAATGGGATGTCACACATCAGTTTGTGAACCCTTGCCTTAGCATTAGCATATTGCCATACTGTTTATTTGGAGCCAAAATTGACCATATTTGGATGAGAGTGTGGAGGGGTAAGTTGTCAGCTAATGCTAGCATGTTTTGGTTTGTAGGGAAAAATGTGACTGGTTGGCAAGTGGTTGCTGGAGGTTGCTTGCTGGCACAATGTTAAAATTTTTTCCTAGCGACCGGAGGTTGCCAGGGGTCCGTCAATTGATGCATGGGAAAAAAGATGCCTCCTATTTAGTGACATATAAACAAAATACCAGAATTTCCTTCACAAAAATGGGAGCACAGCTTCTGGGACAGTAGTACTTTTAGACACAAAGCAAGCCATACAATGTTTTTGATTTTAATTGCATTAAAATTTTAAACACACCCTAAGGTTTAAGTCTTAATACAGTTTAATAACAATAACTAATAAAAAAAAAATCACCCTTCATACAGTTTTTATGAAGAGGGAAATTAGCTACAGAGTCCAAAGCTGCTTTTTGTACCAGGTTCTGCAGTTTTTGGCACTTCCACATTGGCTTCATTTTTCAGCCCTGGAGGTTGCTGCATGGTGGTACCATACAAAATGATGGCATGATATTATAGAAAGAACAGAGAATATTAATTACTTTTTTTCACCCCAATCTTTCCACCCAGTTTGGGGTTTTTAAACCATCAGCAACACACAGAGAAATGTTAACACAAAACCTTCTCTTCAAGAAGGAAACCTGCCCTTCACACTTCATTCCTTAACTTGACCGATGGCGACCACAAATCAACAAAAGCAACCACATGTAGTGCTTTTATACACCATTAATGCTCATTTAGCAAGCTATACAATGACCACAATGTCTCACAGCAACCACTCCACGTAGCCACATCAGCCTAGCAACAACCCCATGGGCAACATCACCCTAGCAACTATCATTAGACGACATCACCCATGGCAACCATCCATCCTATAACCCTGCCTGACCACTCTTAAGCACCACTTCAAATCTCTCGGGCTCGGTATGTCTAGAGGCGAGTAGCAAATGAAAAATGATTTTGGGTGGTTAAAAGAAGTCACTGACCTCTGCCACAACATTAGCATTACATATGTTCTCAGGCAGAAAATATTAAACCAAAGAAAAACATGCTTAAGAGCTGTGGTTAAGTAACAAGCCAAGCAAAATTGAAAGTATTTCAAAAATGCTCTTGTATGTAAATGTCAGTTCCCCTGTTTAAATTATAGACTTAGTAAATAAAAAATATATGTGTAAAGGAAATAACTTAAGCTGAAATGCTGTGGGAATCCTGAAATCCTGAAAGTCTGAGAGCAAGCTTGGTTTTCTAAATAAGAAATGTGCCCATACAGTCTATGTACAGTCATACAGGATAAAAGAAAGTGCACCCTCTGTCAGTTCAAAGGTTTTACATATCAGGCTCTACAGCTTACTGAGTTACGCATTCATCCCTGATTCGACCCCCAGGAGGAGACACAAATCCCTTAGGGGTTGCATCAGGAAGGGTGTCTGGAGCGAAAATCTGCCAAATCAAATATGCAGAGCTACCCACTGTGGTGACCTCTTCTAAATAAGGGAGCAGCTGAAAGTAGCTTGTCAATGACAGTTTTATTTCTGTAGCACATTTAAAAGCAACAGCGTTGACCAAAGTGCTTTACAAGTTAAAAAGATTAAAAACAAGACAAAACCATACATCAATAAAATAAATATGATAAAATATAACAAAAACAAACAAATGCAAGATTGGACCGTGCGACTTCGAGTTTTCAGCTCTGCGCTGCACTGAGGAGCCGGCTTTTGTTGGTGGTGATCAGATTGTAAACATAGCTGAAGGTTAATCTAACCTTGTTTTGTGTAGATAAAATGTTTGGCCATCAAACTTGTCTAATTAAACGAAGTAAAAGTCGTAACGAGATTTCCGTCGGTGAACCTGAGCCTACTCCCCGGCCTGCACGGGGCTGTCGTCTCCTTTGCTGTAAGCTCTTCTCGCGGAGAGGACCGGAGAGCTAGGTGGCTCGATGGCTTTGTGTCTACCTGTATGCATCCGTCCCTCTGTTGTCACGAACCCCGCGGACTGATATCTATTACTCTGTTATTGTTAAAATAAAGGTGCTGCCATTTTGTACCATTGTGGTTGTACTGTGTGAATCTGTCGAAATATTTTTATCATAGTCTAATACCTTTTGCCTTCATTCACACTGGGAAGAGGACGGACCGAAGATTTAACTCGTTTTGCCACAAAACAAAATATTATTTGTTAAAAAGTAGGTAAATTAGTATATTTACATTTTTGAAAAAAAAAAAGGCACCTCACCATTGCCTGTGAAATGAAATTACTGAACTTCACCAGATAAAAAATGCTCTTTTAAAAGAAAAGTGTCCAGGCAGATTCAGAAGGTTTTGCATCTAAACGCTTCATGTTTCTATATTCATTTAAAACATCAACAACAAAAACGCCTTCTGAAAAGTAGATTGTGCGTAGATAAACTCGTTGCTCTCAATTAACATTTTATTGTTTCCTGTTCTCATCGTATCTATAATGAGAACAACTGCGCACAATTGCAGTGTTTCCATAACAACCATCAACATAAGAGAGAAGAACATGTAAGTGCAAGACCCGCACATCACATCATTAAAAATTTGAAAGGAAAATTTATATATCAAATGATAATATATTCCTTAGGATAAAATATTTATTTTATTTTATGAGAGCATCTAGCCCTCACTGTGTCTGCTAAGAAATGTTCCGGCCCTTGCACAAATGTAGTTGATGACCCCCCTGCTCTAGGGGCTGCGACCAGAAATCGAGACCTCGGCTGCACTGAGAGCATCTGGCTAGATGATCACAACCCAGGTTGCATACCACGATATTAAACATGACAGAAAAATGGTTCGATATCCCACAGTCTTTGATTTCAGTGATAGAGACATCCAGAACATATGACAGCAAAAAAATAAATCAGTCTGTTATCGGCGATGGGGTGGGGTGTGTGAAGGGTGCGGAGTGCACGCCAGCTTGCTAAGGTGCCCAGGTCTGTGCCTGCAAAACAAGCCTAAACCCTTCACCACTGTGCTTGACAGTTAGTATGAGGTGTTTGAGCACTGTGCATTATGGCCAAACATCTCCACTTTGGTCTCATCTTTCCAAAAGACGTTGATCCAGAAGCCTTGTGGTTTGTTGTTTATTACCTAATTTTAAGACCTGATAAGGACCATGATGATTTTTTTTAACTTGACTGATACACAAAACCTTTCAACTGAAAGAGGGAGTACTTTTTTTTTTTTTACCATGACTGTATGCAGCTTGCTAATTGAGCTGGCTCAATTCACCTTCTCATCCACATCTAGTCAGTTTCTCCAAAAAAACAAAATGGCAACAGCTCTAATGATAAACTTGAAGTTTCAGAAGAGGAGTCCGCTAATCAGAATGTCACATCTTGGTGGCATGGCCATCTTTCATGTACAGTCTGTGGTTTTAAGTATTAATTGGGCATTTGAAATTAATGTCCTTACAGACTAAGAAGCACATTTTTGCCTAGGTTGGTAACTTGCATATTAATAAGACCATGAGGTCACTGTCCTTTGGAACTTTGCAGAAACGTGCAAAACTGAAAGGATGGTCAGATGTAAGATAGGAACACAGAGGAGGAAGAGAGAAAGCAAAGGAGCAAGGAGTGAAAGGAGAAACCACACTTCTTACTGAAGAGAAGTAGAGGCAGCATACAGGGAAGCCATGAATAAAAGGATCAATCTCAAAGATGGAGATGATATAATAAAAAAAATAAAGAAAATAGATTAAAGAAAAGGGGAGACACTGTAAGAGGGAATCAGAGTGGTCCATCCAGCCTTGCTATGACTGATGTGAGCTGAAAAAAGGGACCAAGAACAGCAGACAAAGTAAAAATCGAAACAAAACAAATAATACAGAAGAGAGAGAAAAAAAAATGATAGAACGTTCACTCGGTCTACTCACGTTAAAGAGATGGAGAGGTGAAATCTCTGTCTGAGACCCCGGAACATGACAAAGGACTTGGGTGGGAAGGACCGGGCGGTGACCGTGCAGTACGGACGCTCATAGGCTCCCGCAGGACACTCGCATCGGAAACCCCCACCCGAAAGCTCCCGACACGTCCCTCCGTTACGACACACACCTGGCATGCACCTGCCCTGCCGCCGGTCAAACTCACAACGATCACCTGAAACAGAAGAAAAAAAGTCAAAGTCTGTTATCAAAATAAAGCAACTGAAAAATGCATAAATCCCTCAAGTGATTCAGCAGAAGATCATCAAACTTACACTCGCAGTTTCTGGATTTACATGGAAATACCAACGCAACAGATTCAGAAATAAACATACTTGATATTTATGAACATTTCCACCATTGTTTTCTGTACCAATATAAAAAGCTAACATTAAAAAAAATAAACATTTCCCATCAGGATCCTGGCATTTTTTGCCATTTCGATGCTTGTTTCACAGGGATTTCAGGCAATTAATATTCAGGCTCTGACCTCACTGCTCTCATTGGCAGGTCCATCAAAACACAGGTGATTGTTGCACGCAGGTGCTGTGCAACAAAGCATTGCTCAGAACAGTGGAGCTCTACTGAAATGCAATAAATGCTTGATTACTGTTGAAATAAATTTTGATTTGAATAATTTACTGATCTAAGGATGACAGGAACAATGAGCGGTAAGAATCACAGTGTAACTGTAAAAAATGTTTTTCTCACCGTGTTGCATGTATTGCAGCAATATTTTGTGTGTACTGCTTGTTTTATTTCCCACATCAACATCAAAAATGTACTTACTATTAATTTATTGCTGTTTTCCATGCACAGTTTACTCCTTTACTTCATTCCCTCAGGGTTTAAATGACTCAAAGATTCCACATTAAATAATCCAACACAGTGTGCTTACTCATAAAGAACACATTTAAACCCCAAACTTTCAGATACTTTTAGAAATTCTGCATAGTCAGTGTGTTAGAGTCTGGGATCGATTCATAATGCTATATCATCGCCTTGTGATACATTTGCTGGAGACAGGTGGGGTTGTCTGTCTCCTCGGTGTCAACAGGCGTCTGTAATGGAGAGGAGGAGGAGAGGTTCTCGCGTCACCACTGCTGCCGCATTCAGGTGTGCTGGTGTACAAATCGCAGATATTTTAACCTGACTTTTAGAAGTTTGGTGCTGATATCAGCCCACGCAGACAAATTAACACTATCTGTTATACTCATTGTAATTTCACTTTTCTGAGAAGAGGGTGAAACGTACGGTGAGACAGACAGCAAATTAGAGTGAAAACTGAACTCTTTACGTAGACTCACAGGACACTTAAAAGCTTACACCTGTTCAGCACCCTGGATAGGTCGCCAGTCTGTCGCAGGGCTAACACAGAGAGAAAGACATCCACTCACACCTATGGGCAATTTAGAATCACCAATTAACCTAACCCCACTAATTGCATGTCTTTGGACTGTGGGGGGAAGCCAGAGAACCCACACAAACATGCAAACTTCACGCAGAAAGGCCCCCGGCCAGATGGTAGAGTTGAACCCAGGACCTTCTTGCTGTGAGGCAGCAGTGCTAAACACCACACCATCATGCTGCCCTTCATATGAACAATCAAAAATAAATATTTCAATAAGACCCGGGTGCGATTTGCCGAGGTGGACGGGGGGGGGGGGGGGGGGGGTTTTTG
>JAVDPK010002476.1:44505-66059 GCA_034780415.1 Cichlasoma orientale | reverse complement strand
CGCCCCCGAGGGGTGCATGCAGCTCAGTAGGATTGGTAAGACTCGGACAGGAAACTATAACGACGACACTTCACTAATATTTTTCCAAGAAGAATTTGAACATGTAACAGAAAGAAAAGAAAGTAGGCCATAAAATAAATGGGTACTGTTACCGGGCAAACTTGGGTGCAGGAAAGTTATTATTGTTATTAGAAACACCCGAAGATCTTAAATGTCCTCTGTGAAAAGGGCTAATTAGCAAAGTCGATATAAAATCCTGCTTTTTTTTAATCTAAAATACTTTAATCCTGGAGTCTAACCCACTGGGTTTAACATATAGTATGTCACAGTTTCATGTAAACCCCCAGGCTAACCCCCGGGATTCAGTACTCAGTTGAATAGTACATGACCCCTGCTGATGCAGTATTTCACACTATTTTTTTTTAGTGCTGTAGCTCTGAAGTTGGCACCACAAAGGTAATGTGAACCTTTCTACACAGCTTGGGTAAAAAGCAGCAGTAACCTGCCTTCAAAGTGTCAAGTATGACTTATCCCGGGGTTAAAAGTGGAGTTTAGAGAAAGGTTAGCCTGAGGTTACATGTACTATGAGAACCTTTGAAAGTTTTTGCCTTATTGGTGAAGGAGGTGAATCATCATTATCATTCACGCTAAAGATGCGGCTTTTCGGGGGGGGGACCACGTGCTCCTTGTGATAGGCATACTGTGCTCCACCTACCCCGAAGAAACAGCGCAGTTGTTCAGAGATCACACCTGACTCAGATCTGCTGGATGCGCCTGCTTTCAACTTTTGAGTTTTTCCCCTCAGTGGAAAAAGAAAGTTTTCAGACTCGGTCAAAACCTCAGGCTTACCTCCTGCCTGTGTGAGCAATCCACAGACATTCAGGGAAACCCAACTCAAAGCTGCAAAGAGCGTACGAGGGGATGGCTAATGGCAGGACGGAAAACTGAAAACCCAAATGAGCAGTAGCGCAAACTTAGTCGGGAAATATCTGGAGAGTTCTGTGTTTGGGAATCAATTCGTCCTTGTTTAGTTGTTGGATTCCTTCTCTTCTTCTTCCCACTAGCCCCGGGGCATTGACTAGACACGGTAACACCCGACGCCTACGCAGGAAAAGCACAACAGTGACTGCCCAGAATCCATCTGATTTCCTTCATTCTGTCTCTCACTGCTCTATCCCACTCTCTCATCCCATTTTTCCCCCTATAGCTCTCCTCCCGTGTTATTCTCAGTGAGCTCATCCGTCTCCCAAATCTCTCATATTGCTGTCATGGCCGTCCTTCTGCCTCTTTTCCTTCATCTTTTAAGCTTTACTGTCTTCTTTTTCCATCTTTCCTGTGCAATCTTTCACAGTTTGTGTCATTTCTTTCTGTCCACCCTCTCCTCCCTCACTCAAATGTATTCTCTGCTCCTGTAGATGCTGTAAACATGGGTCAAAAATTTCTTTTTCCATTTCAGTTCCCAAATTCTCTCTGATATCAGCCAAAATCCAATGATCTATAAAACAAATCTTTACTCCTCCTTGTGATTTTAATACCTCTTCTAGTTCCTTTCATCCATGTTTAACATTTTTCTCTCTTACTTAACCTTTTTCGCCTCCCTCCATCTCTCTTTCCCCTTTTCCATCATACTCAAACTCAACTTTTTGTCTCCCGCCCTCTCACTTTCCGTCTCTTTCTACCTCCATTTCTCCTTTGCTCATTTCCTATCTCGCCGCTCATCTCTTTCCTTCTTTTTTTTTTTTTTTGCTCTGCCTCAGTGGGAGTTCAGAAAACGCTCTGTCTCACTCATGAAAGAAAAGTGTTGCTTCACTCCCCCAGCTCTCTTTTGATTCGAAATAAAAGGCAATGTGAAATATCCCCCAGACACGCACGCTGACATTCATAGCTTCTACCCTCTCCCACATCCACTCAATCGCTGAGCCAATGCAGGAGAATGAAGGGACAGGAAAAATCGGAGTCGTGTTGAAATGAGTCTGGTGTATTGGGAAAGGTGAGAAAGAATGAAGCACTCTGTGTGTGTGTGTGTGTTAGAGTTTGCATGAAAAGGCAACAAATTAGAAAACGGAAAGCGTGGCAGTGGCGGTAGTGTGTATGTGTGCGTATGAGTGAGTATAAAAGACTATGTAACAGGTAGAGTACCGAGGAGGAAAAAGCTCTCCCAGGAGGCAGAGTGTGTGTTTTCATGTTGTTCAGCTCAACATGACAAAAGAGCGAAAACAGCACAGATCAAAACAGAAGTCAGTATGGGACATGAACAAAGAGGCACAGGGAGTCAGGTTTAGTTTTCCAGCGTAGCATTAAAGACTACATTCAGACACAAACAGACAAATACACACACACACACACCCCATTCTGCTCCTTTCAAAATACACCTCTCTTCTTCTCTGTGGCCACAACATTTAAACCAGTGACAAAGGCAAAGAAATCAATTTTGACCACACAAGCTGCCCCCCCCCACACACACACACCTATCAATCAGTCTATCATTACTGTATGTGTATTATAATGACCTAACTTTAAAAATCCAAACATTGCATCAACTTTCCAAAGATCAGTGTGAGTTTCTGCATGCCACTGAACAAGAAGACTCATGTAAAAATAAATCAGTTCCACATAAAGGATCAACATCAAAGAATTGCAGCATTTTCTTTGGTCATGGCTCCAAAACTGAGGCCCTATGTTGCACTTTAAAAATTGTTGGTTGTTGAAGGAGTTCTGGGACCTGCGTGTGGGACAGAACCATCTCACAATGGGAATGACGCTGTGACCTACAGTGCTGTGCAAAAGGACTAGGCTCTTTAGACTGTGAATGGGTAAAATTCTTAAAACTGTCATAAAAAAGATTGATAGTCCAATTATTACAGTGCAAGTAAACCTAATCTCCAAAATAGCAGTGGTACGCTGTTTGAGGTATCTGTACACAGTGTTTACGATGATGTTACACACTCTCTGTGCTCTATAAATGAGACTGAATAGCTGAATGTGTTTGAAAATGCTGTTGGGGCCAGCTGTTCTCGTGTGGATCTAGCATTTGTTGTGTCACTCATGATCCAGATGGATTGCTATTATTTTTTTTTTTAACAAAGAGTCATGGTCCTCACAGGATCTATCCTGTTTTCAGCCCTGGCTTTTCCTCTAATGTAGCTATGAGAGTCTCATTTATGGTTAAAATTAAATATCTTGACAACCACAGTACTGTGCAAAAATCTTGAGCCTCCCCTCATCTCTTAATATTTTATTAGAAAATTGGTAAATAGGTGCAGTATTTATTGAAATGTGCAAACATACATGGATATACAGTATATTAGGCAAAAACTAGAGTTTATATTTGGTGTGAGCACCTTCAGCACAGCCTGAACTCTCTTAGGTAATCTTTCATGAAGAAATCTTCAGGACTAGGGCGGGCAATTAATCAAAACCGGCATTCAGAACCTCTAATCGGTGTAGTCTTGCCCATGCTGGCGGTTTCATTTTTTCTTTATATTCTGTTAATACTTCCTCTTTATGTACTGTCCTCTTTAAAACCTGTGACTCTGCCCTGTGCAGGCTGCAAAACAGTGAGGAGGAAAAGTCCAACACTGAGCCGACTGCAAAACTCAAGCAGCTTGTACCAAAATGAAAATGCCGTGTCTGTTGTTTGGACACAATTTTGGCTTCAGTAAAGACAACAAACAGAAGAAAACAGAAAACCCAAAAAATAGTTTCAGCGACCAAAGGTGATCCCTCATTAGGTGGAAAGTGGACAGAATCCAGAAGGATTGATGTACATCTACAACTGCATTAAATATTGGCTTGTAGATGACATTCAGTATCGACTTTGATGACTGCTTTGCTCTTATGGCATGAAATAATTTTATTTTCTGCAATGTGATATTTGTTGAATAATTGGTTGAGTCAATGTATAAAATACGTTGATAAATTGCATGTTAAATATGTAATAATCACATCAGAAATGAGAGATTGGGATAGAGTTTGTCACATGCAGATTGCATCCCTTTTTATAACCAGGACAGGAGCGAGAACAGGAGGAGAGAGCAGAGGAGATAAAAGTGCAGCAGATCGATGAGACACCAAAGAGCAGGAAAGGTGAAGAAGAGGTGAGCATCCAAAATACCAGACAGAGGTGACACGGTTTAAAAGTGGCTATTATGGCACAATAGAAGCAGAAGCTCTGAGACCAGGGCTGGTAAAGTTTAAAAACTGAACTATGTACCGCCAGCATATAGTCTTACAAACTTCATCAACATTTTTACTCTCTTTTTTTTTTTACTCCTTAAAAACTCCTTAAAATAGGAAATAGTAACAAAGAAGAAGAAATGCGTGTTTGACATCCTATTAATTTGCTGTTATCCGGGTCTGATTTGGCATAGCTCAGCCTTTTCTCCCTGTTTCCCTTCCTTAAGAATGGCTTCTTTACAGCTACCCTTCCACTGAGACCATTTCTGATGAGGCTTCAGTGAACAGTGGATGGATCAAATGAAGGGCCAGATGCATCTCTCAGGTCCTGTGTCAGCTCTTTGATGGATTTTGTTAAGGACACGATTTCCAGATACTGTTTATCTGCTGCAGTTTTTAGGTCTGCCATTTCTTCTTTTGTCTGCCGCTTGTCCAGTTTCTTCAGATTTTTTTAAAGACACGCTGCACACCATGCCGAGATATAGAGATAATAGCTCTTTGGGAATCACGTTATTGCTGCAGAAATATTATTTTGTGCATGCCAAATTGTGTTATCGTTGACATGTTTTGCAGATTCAGCTAAAGAAATAAGAACAAATGATGTGCTTTTGCGGCAGGCTGCTAGTAACAAAGTGAATAACAATACGATTTAATATTGCTTCTTTGCTGAGTGTCTGTTATGTGTGGACACAACACTGGCTCATCCCTTGAGTTAGGTGCCTTTTTAATACTTAAATGATTAATAGGTCAGTCTTAACTAGCTTAAAAGATTATATCAAAATAGTTAGGTACAAGAAAAAGCAGCCATTGTTCAAAGAAAACTTTGAAAGACCTTCGGAAAGCCTGAAAAACTATTATACAAGACCACTTTAAAAATTACTAGAAATTGTGGCTCATTGGAAGCAACATATAAAGAAAAGAGGGGGGCTCAAGACCTTTGCACAGCACTGTGTGTCTACTGACGAACCAATAGGAAAAATGAAAACAAAGAAGAAAATCTGGCTAAGTTGAGTGCAGCAGAAGCCTTGTTTGTATGATTTGTCCTTCAGCTGTTATAAAGACAGCGCCAGGTAGGGCACAGCATGTTGAGAAAGAGCATCTTTGCCTGTGATTCAGACAGTAATGCCATGCTGGTGTGGTTGGTAAACAGTGTGCATTAAACCTTGATGTCATTCCCAGCTTGATTAGGTCCATGTTGTACAGTGTGTCTTCTATAAACTTACAAGACTGTGGAAATCTTACAGTCTTACAGTCTTCGTGTTTTTACATCCATCCATTCATTTTCATGACCACATTTCCAACTTAGCATCAGCTTGGGGGGGGGGGGGGGGGCCCCCCCCCCCCCCCCCCCCCCCCCCCCACCCGATCCCCGCTGGTACAAGCTGAGAGGAGGGGTCTAGAACACAGAAAGACAGACAACCACACACTCTCACATTCACACCTAGGACCTATTTAGAGTCACTTGCTAACAAGTTTGGACTGTGGGAGGAACCCTGGAGTACCTGGTGGAAACCCACGCAGGCACAGCGAGAACATGCAAACTCCAAACACTAACTTGCAGCAGTATTTTCCACTTTTAGGAAGGTGGAAAGCCTTTTTTTTAAAGGTCTGTGACAGTGTAAGCCACACTGCTCAGCATAGCTTTTTGTATCATAAGCTGACATTTGGCTGTGCACAGTAACTACTAGGTATCCTCCTCCAACCTTTCTGTTGATAGGCCTGCTAATAAGAAGCACTCACTTCCTAACTAGACTTTTAAGCACATCTTTATTAAAGCAGACTCACTGGAAATGTCAACCAGTTAAACGAATACCCTGCAGACACCGAATCCAAGGCAAGTACAGTGTGTGGCGCAGGTGGGCAACTAGAGTGATCAGTACCAAGGACAGTTGGGTAGATACGAATGATTTCTATTAATTTTAACTCACAATGCAAAAAAATGACTCAAATTTGTCTCTTATCCAGTAATAAATATTAAGCTGGGTTTATTCTGCATTTGCAGAAACTGATTTTTTATGCATGTTCTTATCCATCGCTGCAAAAATACACAGCAAACACACACACATACTTGCTCTCTACTCACCTGTGTAGTCTTCACGGCAGATACAGGTGTACCCTCCCTCTCTGCGGGCACAGACCCCTCCATTCAGACAGGGGTTGGAGTAGCACAGGTTGATCTCTGTCTCACAGTAATCACCCGTGAATCCCACTGGGCAGCGGCAGCGCAGTCCTGCGATGGGGTGGATGGGCCGGAACAAGATGGAGGGTGAGGAGATGAAGGGGGCAGAGCTGTTGAAACGCAGCACCGAGATGCACTTCATGTAGTTCTGGCACGGCTCCCGCAAACATACGTTGTCATCGAACGGCAGAACCTGGAGTGATGGCAGAAGGAACGAAAAACACGCGGCGTGGTGTGAGGAATATTCTTTCAGAGATCCTCACGCAGAACTCATGATAACGTGACTGTTTTTTCCCTCGTGATGCAGGTGCTGTGCACAGACATAGTACTAATGTATTATTAGTATAGGAATAGGGTATCATAAGAGTTATTTACTTTCAACATTATTATTAAAGCCTTTATTTAACCAGGAAGTCCCATTGAGGTCAAATCTCTTTTACGAGCGAAGCCTGACAAAGGCGGCAGCCATACAAACTCAAAACATCTCAAAAAATGCAACAAATATGGCATAAAATACAAGCGCTACAAAATAATATAGAAATCCCCATAATATAAAAACAGCCACAGGTCTCTTTGGTACTTTGATAAATACTCAGTCGTACCAACAATCGCTTTGAAACGTCGACACAGATCAAATAATTCCAGCTATCAGTCATTTCACATGCTTCCTTGGACACCATGAGAACAGTGCGCTGTTTTTCTTTGCATAACCAGTCACTTTCCTAAAAAGCATATTCACAGCCGCTGCATGCTGTTAAGGTCAGTGGACCAGATGCATTCACTAGATTGTGTCTTTGTGTCTTTTTTTTTAGCTGAGATTCTGTTTGCATGTGTTTCTGTGTGTTTGTGCGACAGTGCCTGTTAAGAGAAGGTCATCGGCACTCTGCCCTCGCCACTGGGCTCTCCCACAGCCCTTTATAAATCTTTTCTTCCTCTGGTTTCACCTTCTGCTTCTCTCTCTGGCTCTGTAAAGATTCCCTTGGGTTGTGTAAACATTACATAACTGATGTGCATGTCCAGATGTTCCTGATTTCATGCATGAGAACATATAGTGGTCATATCTGCCTATTGTTCTATAAAGTCACACGGCTGCGGTGCCGCAGCAGCTGTACTGTATTATTACCAGTTCACATCCACCAATCTCAGACGTATACTCAGGGGCCACTTTATTAGTTACACAGTGCTTGTACTGGGTTGGGCCATTTTTACCATCAGAACTGCCTTAATTCTTCGTGGCATAGATTCAACAAGGTGCTCGAAACATTCCTCGGAGATTTTGGTCCATATTGACACAGTTGCTGCATATTTGTTGGTTGCACATCCATGATGCAAAGTTCCTGTTCCACCACATCCCAAAGGTGCTCTTTTAGATTGAGAGCTGGTGGCTGTGGAAGCCATCTGAGTACAGGGAACACATTGTCATGCTCAAGAAACCAGTTTGAGATGGATTTTAACTTTGGGACTTGGTGTGTTATCCTGCTGGAGGCACCCATCAAAGATGGGCACACTGTGGTCATAAAGGGATGGATATGGTCAGCAACAATACTCGGGTAGGCTGTGGCATTTAAATGATGCCCAAAGTGTGCCAAGACAATAACCCCCATACCATTACACCATAAGCAGCATACAAGGCAGCATGGAGCCATGCTTTGATTTTATTTACACCATATTCTGACCCTACTATCTGAATTTTGCAGTAGAATTTAAGACTAATCAGACCAGGCAACACTTATCCAGTCTCCTATTGTCTAATTCTGGTGAGCCCACGCCAACTGTAGCCTCAGTTTCCTGTTCTTAGCTGGCTGCCTTCTTTTCAGCTCGAAGCAGTCTGGCCATTCTCCTCTGACCTCTGGCATCAAAAAAGCATTTCCACCCAGAGAACTGTGGCTCGCTGGGAATTTACTCTTTTTCAGACCATCCTCTGTAAACCCTAGAGATGGTTGTGTGGGAAAATCCCAGCAGATCAGAGTGTGAAATATTCAGACGAGCCCGTCTGGCACCAACAACCCTGCCATGTTCAAAGGCACTTAAATCACCTTTCTTCCTAATTCTGATGCTCAGTTTGAACTTCAGGAGGTCGTCTTGTTTATGTCTGCATGCGTAAATGCACTGAGTTTTTGTCATGTGATTGGCTGATTAGATTGCATTAATGCGCAGTTAAACAGGTGTGCTTAATGAATATTTCCCTGTCATATAGGCCTACTGTCTTTACTTTTATCAAGTGAATGAATAAGTCAATACATTTGCAAAAAAATAAAAGAAATATATTATACCTCATAAATGTTTACTGACTTTTTTATGCAGTAGATATGTAGCGTGTAAGAGTGTAATCCTATTCACATTATTAAATGCATTCACAAAAAGAAAGTTTTGAACCAATCATATTAAAGATATATTTCATGATCTCACTCATTTTTAATACAGCAAAAAGGATGCTTTGTCATGCTTTGAGTCACTCAGAAACACCACATGAGAGAGATTTAAATTTGATTCATATGCTTGCCAACATTTTTTGTCTCTGTGGCGTAGAGAAGGGGTTAAAGTTGACACACACTAACATGAAACACTCAGAAGTGTGATTCCTGTGTGCATCTTTTTGCACATGTACTAACCTCCATCTGTGTCAGTGACGTCAGCTTCGGCCTGTTCAGGTACAGCTGCTCCTCCAGGGCCTCAGAGGGGAAAAAATGTCCGCCTGGCAAAGCGGCAGAGAAGCTGACATTAAGGATCCCTCCGGGTGCTGCATCCAGATCCGGCTGAACGTTGAAGATGAAAACATCCTCGACGGGAACTGAGAGAACTGCGGATACACCTTCCAGGAAGGTTCCCAGAAGGGGTGACAGGAAGTGCTCCTGGGACATGTTCTGAAGGCGGACAGTGACACTGCTGCCCAACATGTCCTCTGTGATAATGAGGACGCGGAGAACACACTGGGCCGAAATGCTGTGGACACCATCTGAAGAGTTGAAGAAGAAAGCAGAGGACAGACAATTAGGTGAATGGATAGAAGAGGATATTTAAAAAAAAAAGTGAGTGAGGGATTAAGTTGTGGACAGGGCAAAGAGAAAACAGAGCGACTTTGAGAGGAGGATTGAGGGGAAAAGGTGAGGAAGAACAGAGACAAATACAGAAGATCAGGGACGAATCACAAATATGAAGACAGAAGAGGAAGCAGTCACAGAGCATGACAACAGAGATGAGTGTAGACAGGCAGGCAGGAGTCTATGTTACTACATGCAATATGTTATCATAATTACATATTTAAATATAAGACAGAGAAATTTATTAAAGAAAAATCCAGGATCATTTTCAAAACTGTTTTGAATTTGGCTGCGATCATGACATTTTACAATTAATGGTGCCCTTAAGTCAAAAAGAAAATGATTTTGTGACGGGAATGAACAAAGTCATGCTTGAAGCTGTATTAAAAGTCAAAATGTTGGAAAAGGCCACTTCCGGAAATCAGGAAAAAGCACTCACAACCTGGAGCGGTAAAAGGAGCCTTAATGTAATGTTAGAGCGGTAAAAGGAAACATAATGTAATTTTATGTTGCTTAAATTGATTAAGAGTGAGAGAGAAGCTCACAGGTAACTGAAACTACCAGAGCTGTGGTGTTTATAATAACACGAGTTTTTTACCAGACTGAAGACAGAATTTAGATGTTGGCACTGTTTATTGGCTGGTTTTGATAAGTGATGGTTTTATTACCTCGCCCATCGATAGGTGGAGGGAGGTTATGTTTCCGCTCACATTGGTGCGTCTGTTTGTCTGTTAGCAGGATAACTCGGGCAGTTATGAATGGATCTCTATTTCTGGAGTTGTTGGGGTGGTACAAGGAACAACTGATTAAATTTTGGTGGTGATCTGGATCATAATCTGGATCCAGGAATTTTTTAAGCATTCTTTACAATTCTGAGATAGGAACAATATTCTAAATATTTGCATCTAACCACATGAGGACCACACCCAGAGGTATCCTTAATATGACTGACCTACGGTGGCATTTATGGTTAGAAATACAAAGCACAGAATCCTCAGTATGTGTTTTTAGAATATTTTAGGGTATTACAATCTTTGGTTTAACTCGCCATATCAAAGTTTTGTGTGTAATAATTCAAGTTGCCTTAAACATTTAACAAAAACCAATAATAAGAAAAAAACCCTAAACTTAAACAAGTTCAGAGCAGCAAATTTGAGAAATTTAATACAATAAGTGTATTTTGCAGACACTGAGTTTGAACATTGCCAGCAGATACTGTAGCTCAACATAAACTCTTTTTTTACATTGGGTTTCATTGAGACCCACTTAATCCATGTGGAGACAGGATGACACAAAGCATTTTAGTGCTGCTTTTTCTTTTTGCTCTTCTCAGTTCCACTGCAGCCCCGCAGATCAAACAGCTCGGCTGTAGACACTCAGTAATGCAGTACGAGCGTCTTCAGTCATCATCTGTGGACCTACATGCCAGGCATAACATGTGGTTGATATGAGATTTGCAATATAAAAGTGCTGAATCCTCTGAGGCTCACTTCAGTCTCGAGTAAGGATGATGCAATTCATTATCGTGTGTTACAGTAAGTAAGAGAAAAGCGATCCTCTGAAGTCTACATTTATTTGTGAGTCACACAGAAGGTGGCGTGCCACCGAGCGTTCTCCTGTAGAGAACGCGATTTCCAGCCTCTTCCTGCACGAAGCTTTAGTTACAAATTCAACAGCGCACACCTTCTGCCGGGAGTCCACAAAATGAGCTCATTGGAGTCGCAGCAGGTCACAACCCTCACAAACAGAACAACACCCATTTCATCCACTGACACGAGATGTGTTTAATCTGCACTGGATATCGAGCTGGGCTGTGCTGTACGCTGTAAAGCAATTTGGTGCAACAAGCTGGCAAATAAGCTATAAAGGAATACAAATGTACACAACCAGGGTGAATGATAATACAAAGGAATTGAAAGCACAAGAAAGCAATACATGAGTGGTTTCCGTGCCAAAAAAAATGACAGCAAAGAAAGAAAAAAAGAAAAGCTCGTTGTGGATGGAGGGTGAGGGGTGAAAGAGACAGAGGGAAGATGTGACATGGACACGAGCAGGAGGACAGAGAGGCGGTGGAGGGTGAAGGAGCGCAAAGAAGGTTTATTAAAAACTGGGAAAAGCAAAAGAAAAATGATAAAGGAGAGAGAGAGAGAGAGAGAGAATGAGGGCTTTTATCCGGGGATTAATAAAAAAGGAGAGATTATGGCTTGATTTGTTGGTGCTACTACAAACAAACAGGAATCTTTATTTTTGTTAATGCTGTAGCAAAAATACATCAGGATGCTATTAACTGAATTTATATGAGGCATATTTAATTCAAAAAAAGGAAAGAAATCTAATAGTTTTATTTATTTACATTTCTATTTATTTATGGTTTTGGGCATTTCCCTAACGTGGAAAGAAAAAAAGACATCAAAAGGAAGAAAAAGACTGATGCTAAAACTGTCAGAAAAAATGAATAAATGCAGGAGGACGTACAGCGGGAGCGAGGACGGACGGAGGGATGTATGGAGCCTGGGGGTTGGGTCTGGTGGCAGCTGGTTTGATTACCGGATTATGAGGAGCCTCGCTCCCCACTGACCTCTATCTCACGCACACACACACACACACACACACACACACACACACGCGCGTAGGAACACATGCACACATACACACTCTCAAATCCAGAGCCCATCATAACAAATGAACAGCCAGAGGGACGAGTGGAAAGACGAGGAAACCTACCAAAAATCTTTAGGGGACATTTTAATAGAACATAAGGAGAAACTAATGTATACATTTGGATAGAACAGACTGATACATTCACACAGAAGAGTGCATACATGATACATTAGGTGAAGTAATTAAATGTCACCTCGTCTTCTGGGGCTAGAAGCCAGCTTTATTATCGGCTCTCCGGATCACAATGCAAAGACACGCCACTAATTGACACTGATCTCCCATTGTCATTGAAATGAGACAGGGATCTATGAAAGGACCCGGGATAATCTGCTGGAGTAGTACCCAATCTCAAACACACACACACACACACACACACACACACTGTTCAGAATGCTGTATGTTCAGCATTTGACATTAGGAGACCGTTTTTAAATTAATCCAAGCTCTCTTATGAAGTCGGATTTTTAAGCCATGTACCTTTGGGCAGGATTTGTGTCATTACAGCTAGTTTGGAAGCCAATCCTGATCCAACGAGCAACTTAGACACGTGTGACACGAGGTGATGAACTTAAGCCTCGATTGCTCAAACACGGAGAATGTGCTTTCAGTGATGTCTTGTATCCAGTAGGTGAAAATGTGAATGTTGCTGAGAGCGAGATGAGGAGGACTGATTCGAAGGACTGATTCGAAGGATCCGTGTCTGGATGCTAACTCAGCCCGGAGTTCTGCTCCAAGGTTTAACAACCAAAGCTTGTTAATTTGCGGATTTGGCTGTTTTTGTTTTATTTTTTCCCCTTTTCAGAAAAAAAGATTAACTGTAAAATATGTAAATTACACCTTTAGCCTAAGAGTGCTACCAGTCTAATTCTACGCTTAAACACAAACATAAAATCTCATCTTAAACCTCAAACAGCTCAAACAGCTCTTTCAAGAAGTGAGGACATGGCACATTTTCCTCTTTCCAAAAACATTTCTTAAAAAGGCAGAAGTAAATGTTTGTACTGTACACACAACTCATTTCAAACAATTATTGATCATACTGACAGGCAAACGGTGAGTTTGCACCACAACGACTTTATGCAGCTCTTGAGTGTTTCATGTTATTTGTTGGCACACTGCTTTGGGTGTAATAGTCATATCATGTTAGTCTCCTGCAAACTGTGTGCTCAACTGTTTTCTGACAGGAAAAAAAAAATACAGTGTCATCTGCCAGAGATGCTGAATATTTTCACTCCCTCCTAGGAATCCCCTTTAGTGGCCCACAGGGGACCAACAGTGGCATTCAAACAGGAACATTTGACAAATCATTTAACAGCCTCAAATGAAAAAACTCAAAAGTATCACTGCGTGTTTGTCTTGATGGTTTTTAGCATCAGCCTCCAGCAGACAATGCATTCTGCACTAAACCTGGCAGGCGCGACATAAATGTACACATAAAATATCTTCATTTGGCTCCTTCTTGTGACTGCAAGTAATTTGGGTAACATTCACTACCAAGAGGCTCTTCACACATTCCTCTACACAGACACTTTGAGGCTAAAAAAGCAACAATTCAGCATGCACAGCCATTACGGCCAATTAAGACAGCAAACCCTGCCCGCTTCCTGACAGACCAGGCCATTTCACTAATCACCTCCTTCTGTAAGGTCAGCTGTACGCAGGTACGTGACCTGGCATCCTAACTGGAGTCTGGCTAAAGCAGAAAAGTTACAACCGATAAATCAGTGGGAAATCTGGGCAGTTTGAGTCGAATCCAGCTTGTGTCAAAGTACGTTTCCGCTGCGTTTATTCGGGAATTCTTTACTTTGCCTCAGGCCTGACACATCTACTCAGCCATTCAGAACTGATAAGTCCAATCTAAAATCAATAAATTCATCTCAAAGTCAAACAAACACAATCCAGTGTGTAAAAACAGCATTTTATCAAACATGACGAGTCACTTACTCTCCTTTAAATTCCCACCATAACTCTCTGATGTCAGTCATAACTCTGTGACACTGATGGGTAATTTTGAATCGAAACCCTTCGTGTCTGCTACTTGATTAAGGAGGAGGATTTGTTGGTGAGAGGTGAGCAAAGGTGATCTTCCCCAGTAAGCCAGGAAGTCATAACTAATGCATCATCCTAGCTTCATGCCAGTCCACTTTAGCTTGGATGGAAACAATAAAACATTTATAATCTCCGAACTGCAAACACCACAAATGGAAGGTTATTTTAACATCGTTAGGACCATGGGAAAACAAAGCATTTTGTAAATAACAACTTGGAGACGCGCTTGCAAGCTTTCACGGCTCCTTTGGGCTTTGAGCCAGCGTTTTTCCCCACCGTGTGTCTGCACTTCAAAGAGGGTGGAGAGCTTGGGGATGGCGCGCATAAAGACTCTAAGAATAAACACACTGATCTGGAATCATCAGCGCGGTCCCATGGATTCCTGAACATGAACACACCGTGAAAGAGAGGCTGGTCTCCGATCGGCGCTCCAGTTCTAAGATGCTTTGTGGGTCCCCAGCCTTTCAAAGGGTTGAAGGGGTTCAGTGCTATCTCACTGCACCAGGTAGCCTGACTAATAGCACACTCAAAGCATCTTGAATGTCAGAGCATCCTGAGCTCGCTTCCTAGAAATCCGGATGGAAATAGTCTGCAAAGTAGCATACAATTGAAGCCCAGGGCTGGAGTTAAAAAACAGTCCTAGAAGCATTTTTAATAGCTGCAATACAGGGCAGAAGGATGGGCCACAAAGCAGAGCCCTGCCATTTTCCTTTAAAGAGGAGAGTCACAACACCGAAGGTTTGGCGACGCTGCTCGGATGGACTATATTTTTCTTTTTTGAAAACATCACAAAACACACAGGTGCTATGGAAGGCTGCCCTGGCTGCCCTGCAGAAGTTGAGGGGACAGGCTGAGGAAAATTATAAATAGAATTTGAGTGAATATTAGTATGTACAACAGACTCTATTCAGAATTATGTGGAGACATACAGTGCTGTGCAAAAGTCTCGAGCCACCCCCCATTTCTTTATATTTTGCTTCCAAGGAGCCAGACTTTATTGTAGTCTGGTCCGGAGCAGTAGTTCTCCACGCTTTCTGAAGGTCTCTCAAAGTTTAGACATTGGCTGCTTTTTCACTCATTTTCAGTCCAGTCCTTCTACTTGGCCATTTTCAGAGGAATTGGGGTGTTTGGGCTGTCCTTGCAGCCTGTCACTAAAACACACCATTTGTTCTCATTTCTTTAATTGAATATACAAAAAATATTTGAAAGACATAAAAAAAATGACATTTTTGCACCAACAAGGTGATTCCCAAAGCGCTACTAGCTGAAAATGTATGGATGGACATTTATTAGTCATTTTAAAACATGTACTCTGAGTGGAGGATCATAGTGCATGTATATGCAGGGATACATTTACATACTTTTTTCTTGTAATTTTCCCTGTGGCTACGGGTGAGAATGCTACATAACACTGCCAGGTTTAGCAGCTCAAATCCATGCATGGTTCAGCCATTCACACATGGCATTAACACTGCCATTGTTAAACGTCTGGCTCAAACTGGACACTATAAAAGGAGTTGAGATTAAAAGAAAAAAAAAAACCAAAAGGGGAGATATATTACAGCAACCGTGCAACACCCAAAAACAGTCAAATTGGATTTACACTGAACAAAAGCCGTATGCCGCATCTCCGAAATGCTAAATGCTGTCATGGTGCCTTCAGCCCATTACTTCACAGTCCATGTATTCACAACCACAAGGGTTTAAATCCCATTTCACACTGTGTTGTCACATCCTTCTGTTTGCCCCTTTTCCCCCCTCTCCACTGTGGAGGAGCCCTAACAAAAAAAAAAAAAATAAATACAAGGGCAGGCTGAAATTTTAAAACGCCGTGTAACAAAAATTGCGTGGACTTTTAAAGCTGCGTAAGATGCCCTCGGGTCGGGAAAATAAATAGGCACGGTAGCTGCTGAACAAATGGTGCCCTTTTTGAACACACAAATTCTCTGAAGTTGCTAACAGAGCGCACAGTCACCTAAAAGTAATGACTGCGCCTCCCAGAGAGAGGAGCGTAAGAGTATGGACGGGCAAAGTGGCACTCGCACACAAATAAAATAGTAAATAGATGGAGAGGCAGCTCATATATTAATGCTGATAAAATGACACAAGCGTAAAACAATAGCAGGTATGCATCATTACCAATCACATGCACCCAGGCGTTGGCTTGACAGCTGATTTCTGTGTTCTGTTTGTTTGTTAAAGCCTTTCCACCCCTGAGGTCCGGGCACTCATTATTTTCAGTGTAAAGTGGAACACAGCATGAAGAGAAAAAGACACACACAAACACACACAGCAGCCGCAGCAGCAGCATAATGGGTTAAACCGCCCTTTTTACAACAGAAGCTCTAATCCTTTGCATTCAACCAGATGCACTTCGACTCCTCACATGTAACGGCTCTCACTTTTAGCCCGTATCACATTTGCGCACACTCTCATGTTTATTGTACTTAGAAACAAATCTGCAGTGACCTCTCTAAAATGCAGACGTGACATTGGTTAGCAGCTGTTTGGAGCAGCAGCCATCATCCTCCATCCTGCATCTGTCTTTTTGGTTGTTTTTTTGGTTTTTTTGCACTCTCTCTCAGATGTGCAACAACAGAAACATTAGGTTTGAATTGGAATAAAAGGAAAGCAATGCTTTTAATTATTTGTGCTTTGCGGGCACTGCCCAGTGCTGTTTTTATGTTAAATAATTTGGTATTTTGGAACATGGCATTATGGGCTGCACAGTTGCTGCCTTATTAAACTCAGCTCCTGAGGTTGGGTGTGTTTATAGAAGCTTTTCATTTCTCTTATCACTGGTAGGGCCTTCTGTCATCTGAAAAGACCCCAAATTTAAATTTTCCAAACAATTGCTCTTGTGGGGCAGTGCAATAGTGCAGAAGTAATGGTCTACTCAGCACAGTATGTGCAGCAAAAAAGGACAACTGTGATTCTTACTTATGTACGCCAATCATTCAAACACATGTAGAGAGAATGCACACTAATGTTTTTAAGTATAATTATCGGCTTTCAGCGTTGGGAACGTTCAACTTAAAGAGCAAAAATGATGGAAGCTACGCTCTCGGTAGAAGACCCTGGCTGCCTGTGATTGCTTCAACCTCAGCAATATGTAGCGTTCATATCGGTGCGCTGTTGCTAGAAGTGGAGCATTTTTGTGCAGTTTTTCAAATTATTCTGCGAGTCAAAACGTACATGAACACAAGCATCCAGCTTCCCCCACCACCCCAATGTGGCAGATGGAGAAACAGATAGGAGCTTAACCAGCAAAATGCAAATAGAAAATGCTCCAGGTGTGGCTGCTTACCTAGTTAACATAAGGGTTAGTTATATGAGATAATAAAGCCCCAAGTTGGAGACATCTGTTCTGAAGTAAACTAAATTTGTACGTATAACTTTATCTTTTCAAATATAGCTTCAGACTTCATTAAGATTCCATATGGGCGACAACAGCCACACAAATACACATGTAAGAAAAGGTGCCAGAATTATTTATGTACAAAAAGACATCCTGATACTATATGATTGAGATGAAATTGAGGAATCATTCAAAAACACTTGAATGAGTCTGTGCGTCGACTTGTTAGTCCGATTGCACTAAAGGATCAATGTGGGAATGAGTCTTTTCTCGGTGCCGCAACATCACTCAGAAGACGACACAGAAAAGCTGAAAAAATGCTGTCACAGCGGAAAATGTAATCCTGACACAATCCTCCTCATGACATGGATGCAATCCAAAACAAACCTCTGGGGGAGCATGTTGAAATATGCTGGGCCCAAATACAAATTAATGCGAGGATAATTAGACCCAACCCAAAATGCGGCCAACCCGAACACACCCAAAGAATCAGAGAACGCAGGCGGCGGCACTTGACTACCAATTAAAAGTGTTTACAAGAGCAGCAATTTGTGTCATTTCCTTGCAATTCACAATTCTTTGGCTAATAATTCAGTGATGCAATTATTGTGCACCATTGTGATCACAGTGGATCGGGAGTCCCAGTTAATGGCAAATATGTCTGCATAAGGTCAAATCTCAGTCCAGTTATGGGCGCGTTAACGTGATAAAACATGACCTGAGACAGCAAAGCTGAACTGTACTGAAGGCAGCACCAAACAGCCTACTGCAGCCCCAAATCCAACGCTGCGTCTCTAGAGGCTGGGTTACTGTCCACCTTCTCCGCTTGCAGTGATCTTGTTTGTTTACAATAATCATGTTAGAGTCGTAAACCTAATGTGGTAATGATTTATTGATGATTCAATGCTAAACATAGCACTGAAGTTCTAGCCTGTTCCAGTTTCTGATTTCTCGTTCTCATTTAGCCTCGGATGAACATAAACAAGTCATAAAAAAAAATGCTGTTTATGAAATCTTATAATTCGTTTTTGGCTCTTTCGTGCCTCAAAGGTAGGAGACTTGGTCTTTGGGTAATAAACCCTGTATGTCTTGGAGTTTGCGATGCACTTCTAATGAGTTCTGAGTCTCTTCTTCACCACAAAGAAATTGTTACAGACAAAAAAAAACACTTGTGGAGGGCTGAGTGCTGAAGTGGTTTTGGAGAAATTGGCTGAGCGTGGAGGTTCGATTTTTGCTTCTCCATTAAAAAAGGTTAATCTACATCAGTTTCAACCTGAAAATTGTGTTATTTCAAGCTCTTTTCAGACAGATATCGATGGATAAGAACTTTGTGTCTCCAATATAAGAAGGTACATTATTAAGAGGCTCTGAAGTGGACAGATTTTCATGTTAGTCTGCTCAGAATGAGTGTAGGTGACAAAAAAAGGTGTAAAAAGCAGATTTCAGTAACAGAGGATTCCCAGAGCAGCTGCAAGTCTCTCAGCAGGGAGCACGAATTTGTTATGCTCTCAACTCCGTAAAAATGTCTGTCAGAATATTCTTTCATGTTCTCAGCAATCCTCCTGTGCATAATGACGCCTTGTTTATCACTATTTTGTAGCAGTTATTCTGCCACTCAAACCACATTGTTAGCAAAAAAGATATTTATCAAGTGGACTTCATTCATAAAGGGCAGTTCCCAGGTGACAACCTGCACAGCTGCATGACTGCAAAGTAACCTGACATTTGAAAGGTCCTTGACTGCAAATCCTGCAAATATGAAAGCTGAGGAAAAGACACAACTGTGACTCGTTAATCTGTTTATATTGCATAAAATCAGCCAAGTCAGTTATTCAAGTTGAACAGACAGCCAAATTTCCTGTAAGACAAACCCGTCAAGCAGTTAACTCTGTGATGGTGTCACGGCTCCCGACCCATCCACCGCTAAATATCTCAGACGTTCACTGAGCGAAAATCCACTGCATGAAATCAGATTAATGTTCCCGTACAGACAGCTTGAAACAGACATTTGTCTTCTATCAGAACCAGTCACCGCCCTGTGCCAACTATGGCACAGTTACGTTTAAGAGAAGCTCAAAAACATACAGATATGAAAAATAGGACAGAGACTGGTCAGTGTGAAACTCTGCCCAGATTACAGGTTGAATGTCATGATTACATGACACTAATTACCCACCAGAGAAACCTGCCATCTGGCTCTGCATCGCTCTGAAAAGAAAGGAAAGTATGTCAGACTCCACAGCCTTACGCTGAGACAGAGACACAGTACATCTAATGGATTTTAATGGGCTGGTGAAAGTTTTTCTGAAGTGCAGCTGCTGCATTGTGGTCAGCTATGTCCTGTATATGTAGTTCAGTGTGGATGCTAAGTGAGCTTTTGTGTTATGTAGCCGTGATGATATGAGCCCATTTTGTACACTTTCATGCTCCATGTGTATCTTTATCCTCTCTCAAGATCTACTGAGCAATAAGCATGGTTTAGCAAAAAAACATCAGCAAGGCTTCCCGTTATCAGATGACCACAGGAGGACGTAATCAAGCTGATTTTATGCTAGATAATTACTCATTTGTATGACATGATCCAAATATGTCTGTTTGACCCCTGCCCCTGACTGCCAGCTTCCCCTGTCTGTCTGTACCTGATATACCTGATGGGTGGGGCAGGGATCTAACTGGAAACACCTGGATAACACCCAGTGTTCCCAGTCTATAAAACTGATGCTCCCATATCTCAGGCTCGTCTGCTTTGCTACCTCATGGTTTTCATTCTCTCTTAAGTTCTGTCCTTTTATTTTGTTTTTCTGCACCTTACAACACACACACACGCGGGCGCGCGCACACACATGCGCACGCACACACACTAGATTTGACTCTAAATCAGATGCTGCACTACAGATTTTTCTGATCTTCAAGCTTTATTTTTTGGCTGTGCGTGATAAACTGCAGTAACAGTGTGTCTTTCCCTTTAGTCTTGGCCCATCTGAACCAGGTTGGGACACAAAGCTTCGCTCCAAGGCTGACTCACGAGTCAGTCAATCTCATAGAGGAAGATATTCATTAGTTTCATTCCTGGAAGACACATAAAAGTGACAGAAATAGTTTTGTAGAGAATAAGTTGTATAGCTAGTTGTAAATGCAGCGTAAAGTAGTAAATACTATGAAATAATATTGTGCCCATTTAAAACTACTTAAGCAGTACTTCATACATTTTGTTCATAATCACAATTTGTGTTTTGTCCTCTAAAATGTGAAACACAGCCTTTGGAAGACGTATCTCCACTTTGGTGGTGATACTAAACCTCTGGGAGATCCTAGGAGTTCAGAGGGCAAACTATGTTTACATCACAATATGACAAATAATCTGGTTTATGACACTTGCTGCTGTGATTAGGTATCTTCTCTTTTCCTACAGCAGTGTTTCTCAAACTGTGGGGTGCAGGGTCATGACAGGTGGGGCGGAACAAATGTTGACCATCGGAAGAATTCTCACGGCGGAAAAAAGGAAACGTTAGCAGGTACGTTAACACAGCCGCCGAGGGGGACACCCCCACCCCTCTCCACGGACCACACTTCGCGTGGGGCGTGAAAACATTTCATCGTGCGAAGTGGGGCATACTGGAAAAAGTTTGAGAACCACTGTCCTGCAGTATGTCTTGTGTTTTGAATTGAAATTCTCCTGCTTCACTAAAAACCTTGTTTCTCTGTGGAATCTAAAAAATAGAAAAGGCAATAAATAAATAGAAAGAGGAGAAATTGATTTCAACCATGTCATCAACTACCACAATGAAATAAGAATGATGGCGACTCCGTTCTCATCTGCTTTTACCTCCAGAGTTATAGCACTCTGTAAAAACACATTATTATGTAAAATAAATATAATTTCGAACATATATATATATATACACATATATATACATACATATACATATATACATATACATACATACATATACATACATATATATACATACATATACATACATACATATACATACATATATACATATACATACATAAAAAAAAAAATCCCAGCTCGCCCCTACGGGCGGTCTTTTTGCCCTTCAAGCTCGGGTCCTCTACCAGAGGCCTG
>JAVDPK010002476.1:27473-44405 GCA_034780415.1 Cichlasoma orientale | reverse complement strand
CTTTTACCTCCAGAGTTATAGCACTCTGTAAAAACACATTATTATGTAAAATAAATATAATTTCGAACATATATATAAATATCTTTGCTTTTGGGCATTTAACTTTCTCGGCTGACCTCCATGCAAATGTGCCTGAAACATAAACCATCAGTGTACTCGGCTATAAGATTCTAGTTAACATCAGTGCAGTGACCTATATGTAAGTGAATTCACTGTGCACTGATCTTTGTGTACGCTCACTGTATCGTACTTATATGATGCATGTTTATTCACGACACCATTCGCGCCACAAAATAAATTAAACTTGTGTTTGTATGTTCATGTTGGGCATGTTGATTTAATCTAATGTGGGTTTGGCTTGTTAGTCACTAACACATGTATAAATACACCAGTGTAAAATCTGTTCAGTATAAGTTCTTATCCATTCACCAGCCACTTCATTAGGTACACCTGTTTAACTGCTCATTTATGCAAACCTGTAATCAGCTAATCCCATGGCAGCAACTCGGTACATTTAGACAATCGAGACAATCTGCTGAAGTTCAAACTGAGCACCAGAATGGGGAAGAAAAGTGATTTAAGTGACTCTGAATGTGGTATGTTTACCAGTGCCAGAAGGGCTGGTCTGAGTATTTCAGAAACCGCTAATCTGCTGGGATTTTGCAGCACAGCCGTCTCTGGTGTTTACAGAGAATGATCCGAAAAAGAGAAAATATCCAGTGAGCGGCAGTTCTCTGAGTGAAAATGCCTTGTTGATGCCAGAGGTCAGAGCAGAATGACCGTACTGCTTCCAGCTGAGAGGAAAGCAACAGTAACTCAAATAACAACTCATTACAACCAAAATATGCAGAACGGCATCTCTGAGCACAACACTACATCAAACCTTGAAGCAGATGGGCTGCAGCAGCAAAAGGCAACACTGGCAGCCACCACTGTCAGCTAAGAACAGGAAACTGATGCCTGGTCTGATGAGTCTTGATTTCTGCTGCGACATTTGGATGATAGGTTCAGAATTTGGAGTGAACGACATGAAAGCAGGCTGCTGGTGCTGGTATAATGGTTTGGGGGATGTTCCTTGGCACACTTTGAGCCCCTTTGTACTAATTGAGCATTGTTTCAATCCCACAGCCTACCTGAGTATTGCTAGTGCCCATATCATTCCCTTTATGACCACACTGTGCCCATCTTTTGATGGCTGCTTGAAGATGTCACAAAGCTCAAACATCTCAAACTTACTGAACCTGTGCCATGAAAAATTAAAGCAGCATTGATGCAACTAATGAAGTGACCAGTGCATGTACGTATGTGTGGAATATACTGCAATCATAATTAATGACATGCTACTCCACCCATCCACAGAACCTACAGCACGAACCGGCCCAACTTACAATATCTGTGGAGTCGATACATCATTACCGTTTCATTTTGTTGCCCATACGTCCTTAATTTCAAAATGATAATCCAAAGTGTATACGTTCACAAACACACCAATAATAATCACCATCTCTTTAGCTGTATATTGATTTATAGCCTCATTTAGGTCATTTTTTGCTTTTACAGCACAAGCAGTATATAATTTAGTCTGAGTAATTTCAGCATTAAAAACCAATATACATATAATAACAGGACCTTTAATAGACTTCAGCTTCCATTCATTTTATGATATAAACGAGAGGTTTTACTGTGCCATTTGCAAATTGTCTGCTGAGGTAAACGACTATTCAACTAAATCTTCCCAACACGATGACACTGTAGTGTCTTTACTCCAACCTTCCTTTGCCCAGAGAAGTCTAGTTAGACTCTTTTTTTCTGTTCCAGTAAAGCTCTGCTGTGCAGTCAAACTGCTACACACATTCACTACTGGGAGTCTGCCAGTATAAGCACAGTCTCTGCTGCTGGCTACTGGATCAGTTGGGGGTTGCTTTGCTCAAGGGCACCTTGAGCTGATCCTTTTGGGGTGCCAAACAGCACTATTACTGCCACAACCAGCTGACCCTAAAGCCAGTTTCATGCATGTGTGTTTGTGTGTGCTTAAACTGTTGTCAGCGTGCGCATGAATGCTGTGTTTAATCTCTGCGCACCATAAACAACAAGAATTATCCTGAGAACCGACAAATCGTCAAAGAGAGAATGAGAGTGAGAAGAGATAGAGAGCACGAGAGTGAAATGAAAAGGAAGACAAAGACAGTGAGGGAAGAAAGTACGGAAGAGTGAGGAACTAAGGAAGCAAGACAGGCAAAGAGAGGAGAGACGTCCCAGAACTCTGGCGTACATAGATATTATTCTTTGAGAAGATATGAATACACCCTCAAGTGCAATGCTTTGAGCCACCTGAGAGTACACACACATACTTATGAACACAGAAGCACACAGAAGTGCTGTACAAACACAAATAATGCACAAGCACGAATGGAGTAAAAAAAGAAAGAAAGAAATTCGGTTCAAGCACACACATAAACCATGCTTTCACATGCCTGCTGATAGTATACAACACATTCAGGCATTCAGAGCATGCACAGCCACACACGAGGAGAGGAAAGAAGGAAAGAAGAAGAGTGAAAAGAGGAGAAATGGAGTGAAGAGCAGAGCTGAAAAGATTATGCCATGGAAGAGAAATAGCCCATGAGAGTTAGGTGAGGAATGCCAGGAGGGAAACTGAAGAGGAGGAGAGGATAATACATAAGTGAATATGGAAGAAGGGAATAGAGGGAAACAGGCAAGAGGGGCCCGACAGGCGTGAGATGGACAGAGGGAAAGAAAGAGGAAGAAATTAAGGAAGAAGATGGCTAATGGAAGAAAGAAAATAAAGAAATGGTCAGAGGAATTATTAGGAGGGAGAAATACAAAGGATAAAAATGAAGAACTAATTCACCCATCCAAAGATGGGTAGAATAAAGGAGAAGAAGAAAGTGGTGGGTAGAGGAGGGACGGGCAGTCACAGATAACACACAGCACACAATGAAAGTGACAGCTTTGCTCCGAGCTTGACTCTGGCTGACTGTTGTTTCATTATAATCTCATAACTGTCAAATCCTGGAGCAATGGAGAGAGGGGAAGGAAAGAAATGGTGAGGGAGGGTAAAGCATGCTCATGGTGGGAGACAAATAGTCAGAAAATTGGAAATGAATCCATACGTCTGGTTCAAGCGAGCTGAATGCACATCGAGAGACGCAGGTGGAGACAAAGGCCGGCGTGCACAATCATACACATATGCATACAGTTTATGGCGCGCACACACACACACACACACACACACATACACACACACACACTGCACAGCAGTTTTGCTTGCGGACTTGTTCACTCACTGTTCCTCTTATTTAATCACTAGTTAGTTCAGGTGTTACACATGCACACTTCTCATTCGCTCCTTTGTTCACTTGCAGTTTTGCTCACTCACTAACTCATTTACTCAGTTACTTATTTATGGACTAAATTGGCCTTTGTTAATGTTTTTTTTAATACTCAGTTTAAATTGGGTGTGACAATAATTTCCCAGCCCCGGGGGCGGAACAAGATAGTAATTCAGGCCACGACATCATCCTTGGACAGTCTATTATATCTCTTCTACCAAAAAAGCAGTTATTAGGAAAATATGTATGTTAAGAACATGATACTGCTTTTTAATTTTTAAATAGTGTGAATTCTGAGTTTTAAAGTTGAAGCTTCAGACTGCTCTGAATGCTCTGGGTCAGACAGTTTCCTCTGTTCTTGGACCTGTATGACATCAGTGAGAACAGATATCCCTAATATGGTTATCTCATGCGCACAGCTCTGGCTACGAGCACAGAAGCTAATTTGCTTTTTCACTCATTTACTCAGCCCTCTTCATCCCGTCACTTCCTCCTCCATCACTCATTCATTGGTCTATTTTACTTTAATTGGCTTATTTATTCACTCACTCACTTCTTTCTTTGCTCACTCGATGGATGCCTCACTCGCTCACGATACTCTCTTCACTCACTCATCCAGAATGACATCAAATGGAATATGTATAAACCAGCATCATCACTGGTGAGGCTCGTATCTGAACAGTGTAAATAGGGTAGGAGGCCACACACAGTCCCAAGCCAGCATTCTTCTACTAATGCTTTGTGACAGAATACAAACACAGCACTACCCAGGTCCTCAAAACAACAATGCTGCACTCATTTCTTTTTCTCTTCCTTTTTTTTTTGTTTGTTTGTTTCCAAGGCTTTGATCAATAACCTCAGTATCTTTACAGACTTCCTAAAAGGGCTTTATTTTTAAGCCAAAGCTGAGAAATGCACACAACCAATCAACAAAGTGGGGAAAAATATAGCTTAAAATATTAAGTTAACAAAAAGCCAAGAAACTGAGTTTAATCGTATTCTTCAGTGCATCCCACGGTGCATGATTAACGAGTTAAGTTAAGAAGCTGGCAAAGGCTGATCCTGTGACAAGTTTCATCAGGAAAGACAAAGGAGTAAGACAATTTAATGGAATATCTGACTCTTCCTGTCAGAGCCATGCAGGTTCTTGTTTCCCTGCTCAGTAGATTTTTAATTGTGCAAAATTGCTAAGGCAACTTGGACTGCGCTTAGATCCTGCCAATCAAAGCGTGTTTGCGGCGCTGTGATATTGATCGCTGCTCATAACTACGCAGCTCCTGTTCCACCAAGAAAAATGTGATTGCCATCTCCAAAATAAAAACACCCATTTACACCAACTGCTTGCAACAGCATGTCTTGAAAATAGGCAACCGTGCTGACTGATATAAAAACTAGATGTGAGGGCACACTAAAAATGATCATCAGCATCCCATCTCACACTGGAAGAAATGCCATTGAATGTTTTCACTGCTCAGTTGTGTTTTTCTCACAGAAGGTCCACACGACACAAAACATGCGATCTCACCACAGTTTGAAACTGTTTGAAACTCAATTTCTATCATTATTTCTCTTTTATCTGTATATCTATACTACTCTTTGGCTTTGACTCCAATGACTCGTTCAATCAGCACAACATACGTGCACATGGGATGTGTTTCAGAAAGCCCACTTGAAACATTTTTTTAAAATCTTATCTTTGATGAGTACAAGAAAAAGACACAAAAGGAAAATGTAGAAGTGATGCCCAAAGCTCAGCCATGTGACATGCAGCCTTATCGTCCCACTTCCTCACTCACATACAAACCTGTGGAGTTGGACTCCTTATCTTCACAGTGTTTTTTACACTGAATAAAGCTACCGAGCAACCTAAACAGACTGCGCATACACACACACACACACACATGCAGCCTCCTTTCCTCTCCTCACTTTTTTTCCCTTCATGGTCTCTTACCCGTGACGGAGATCAGCATGGGAGCCACCAGCGGCCTGTTGTTATCCAGTTTTCGGCTCAGTCGGATCTCTCCGCTGGTGTGATTCAGGAGCAGCAGGTGAAGTTCATTCCCCCTTTCGATGGTGTAGTACAGTCTGTCTGACACATCAGGATCGTGGGCAGGTACCCTCCCAATTACCCCGCTGGGGAAACTGTTGGACCGATTGGACACAAAGTTGTTGAAGATGATTTGAAAGTCTTGTAGAGTTGGCCTGTTGTCGTTCTGGTCCACCAGTCGGATTCGGACAGTAGCCCGGCTGACTAAAGGTGCTGATGTGGCCTGGACTACAATGACATACTCATTGCGGGTCTCATAGTCAAGATCAATGAGTGACGTGAGCTCGCCTGAAAAGATGTCCATCTGGAAGATCTCAGGGATGTTGCCCTCTACAATTTGGTACATGATCTGAGCATTGGCACCCTCGTCGGGGTCTGTAGCTGTGATCTGGGCTACCACAGAACCCACAGCACTGTTTTCTTTTACTAAAACCTCAAAGTCATCAGCAGGGAAAACAGGGGCATTGTCATTCACATCAAGGACTGTCACCTGGATGTGGACCGGGGTTTGCTGAGGGGGCACACCGCGATCAACGGCGTAAGCGGTAAGCTCATAGAATGGCACGTTCTCACGATCCAAACGCCTGCTATTTCGAACGATGCCAGATTTTGGTTCAATGGTAAAGTCTCCACCCCCGTCCTCACCATTTTGGAAGGTGTACTGAACACGACCATTGGCGTGTGCATCACGATCAGTAGCTGAAATCTGGAGAATGCTAGTGTAGGAAGGAGCATCTTCACTCACTGTCCCCTGATATCTGGGACTAAGGAACTGAGGTGCGTTGTCATTAACATCATTGACATTCACCTCAACGTACGTCGTATCTGATTTCTGTGGTATGCCGTTATCTTTAGCTGTTATAGCCAAAGTGTAGGTCATCTGGTCCTCATAGTCAAGCTCCGCCTGGAGTGTTATTGCTCCTGTTGCTGGGTCGATGCGGAATTGTGGGATATTGTCCTCAAGGAAGTATGTGATTCGAGCGTTTTCGCCAACATCATCATCTGTGGCGCTGATCACAACTATGGTGCTTCCAGGTGGCTGGTCCTCATTCACACTAACAGAGTAATGGGCGCTTTGGAAAACAGGACGGTGTGTGTTGGCATCTGTGATGTTGATGTGTACCTGACAGGTGTCATGCAAGGTTCTGTCTGAGGCAGTGACAGTGAGAACGTAACGGCGCTCCTGTTTGTAGTCCAGTGGGAGAGCTAAAGACAGAAGCCCACCCCCTCCTGCTGTGCTTATAGCAAAGCGGTTTCTGGTGTTTCCTCCCGTTATCTGGTAGGTCACTGCACTGTTGACATCACGATCCACAGCTGTGACAGTCACTACACTGGTCCCAACCACGGCATCCTCATTCAGTCTAACATAATACTCCTTTTGGAGGAACTCGGGGCGGTTGTCATTAACATCCATCACTGTGATAGTAACACTGGCTGTAGCAGAAAGGGGCGGCATGCCGTAATCTCTGGCCTCCACACCAAAGAAATAGTGCTCCACAGATTCTCTGTCTAGAATGGAGCTGACAGTGACCCAGCCTGTTGCAGCGTTAATAACAAATGGCGTGTCAGAGCTTGTGCCGGTTAACCTGTACTCCAGGCGAGCATTGTCACCAGAATCTGTATCGATGGCTTGGATGTGGAGGATTGAACTACCAATTGGAGCGCTCTCAAGCACAGATGCCTGAAATGGTGTGGAGACAAAGATAGGTGGGTTATCATTGACATCTGTCACTTGGACACTGACAATTCCAGTGTTGTTGGAGAGAGGTGGCCGTCCATTGTCCTGTGCACGAACACGGAGTGTATACTCTCGTTCGGTTTCATAGTCTAGTGGTGCCACCACCTGGATCTCACCAGTGACACTGTCAATTGAAAACTGTCCACGGCTGTTACCGCTGATGATGTTGTAGTGAACAGCGGCATTACTATCCTTGTCGCGGTCTGTGGCACTGACACGGAGAATTTCAGAATGAGGCCTGACATCCTCCTTCACTGCCACAACATAGCGTTTTTCACTGAACTGTGGCACATTGTCATTTTCATCCAGCACAGTGATGAAAACTTTAACAGTAGCAGAGCGCGGCCCTGGGTCCTTCCCCTGGTCACTAGCCTCCACCTGCAGTGTGTAGTGTTCGTTTGTTTCTCGGTCCACCGATCCACGGGTGGTAATGAGGCCAGAGCGTGGGTCAATCTCAAAGGCCGCCCGTGCCATTGTAGCCGAGTCACCCACAAACCGGTAACGAATATTGGCATTGGATGGGGAGTCTGAATCTGTTGCTCTCAGCTGTAGTATGGGATAGCCTTCCTCTACGTTTTCCCTAATCGTCTCCCTGTACTCTGACTGCTCGAATATGGGAGAGTGATCATTCCGGTCTGAAATAGTAATGGACACCATTGTAGTGCCAGAGAGGTGAGGGGAGCCATGATCAGTCGCTGTGACTCTGAAGTAATGCAGGTCCATATGCTCTCGGTCAAGAATCTGAGTGGTGGTGATGAGGCCCGTGTCTGGGTGGATGTGAAAGTAGTCAGATGACCGACTGTTCTTCATTGGGGCCATTGTGTAGCTCAACCTGCCTGCATCTCCTGCATCTGGGTCTGAGGCGGACATGATAATCACTGAGGTGCCAGGTGGCTGGTTTTCAGCTACATGCACTTGGTAGGTGTACTGGGAGAAATGGGGATGCCTGTTGGCTGCGCGTCTAGAACGAGACCATGGCATGAAAATCTTCCTCTCCCTTTCTCCCTGTGAGGTTTCATCATCTGCTACTATTATCAGTTGTTCCAGGCTCCTCTCTCCCCTTGAACTGTGCCTTTTCTCTTCCTCCCCCTCCACCTCCCCCCTCTCTCCTCCCTGGTGGCTTTCATCCCCCTGGCTTTCTTTCTTCCCTATTTTGCTATCTGGCTGTGTGATGGTGGTGCTACTGCCCCTATCCTGACCCTTCTCTCCCTCTGCCTCTCTCTCCTCTGCCTGGCTTGCCTTTGTTATTCTCTTTTCCCTCTCCCACTCCTCCTCCTCTTCCTCCTTTGCCCCTGGTTCTCTCCCTCCCATCAGCCGCGCCTCTCTCTGGCCCTCCCCCACCTGTAATTTTCCTCCCCAAACAGAGGTAGCAGTAACAGCAGACCCCTCGAAGCCCTCTTCCTCCCTCACCGCATCCTTCTCCCTTTCTCCTTCAGCTCCCATCTGCCGCCCATTTGACTGTCTGACACTTTCGGGCTCTAATGGCACTTGCTTACCGGATTTTAATTGCATATGTGCACCGTCGTCGCGCTCGGTAGCTGAACAGTCAGTAGAAATGCTGCCAGCGCAGCCTGAGTGAACCATCTCTCTCGGTGCGCTTTCCCACAGATCTTGCTGCTGTGTTTGGTCATGCCACAACGATTTTTCTATTTCAGACTCATATCCATTTACCTCGTCGCCTCTCTCCTCTTCCTTGTTATTATTATTATTGTTAGTGTTGAACGTGCTCCAGAAAAACACGCGCCCAGCGTCTAGGGGAGCTGTCCGTCGTGCTGAAAGCACGTCCTCCACATGGGGGAAGTGAAGCGAACGCGGAGAATCCACCTGCCACGTGGTCAGGTTAATTTCCGAGAAAAACGAGAGGTACTTTGTTGTAGTGTGATCAGGCTGCGCGAGAAGATGTGGCTGCACTGCTGTTGCTGAGTGACTGGGAGATGTAACGGGAAACTTAGCAGGCGAGGACAAGCCTGAGTCACCGGGATACTCTGTCTCTGAAGTTGCTCTCACTTTTTCAGCAGATAGACGGAGCGCTGTGACTAGTCTTCCACTCTCTGCACTATCGTCTGTTTCTGTTTGAGTGGGCGTGTTAACTTCTGAGCCAGAATATTTTGACGCGGTTTTAGGAATGGTGATTTTGTTGGATGGAAACTGTTGGCAGGGCGTCTCTGTGATGCTGCTGAGGGTAAATTGAATGAGGAGATTCCTCTGAGCTATGCCTCCCTTGGGTATCGTAAATTCGGCTAAATATCGATCCCCCATTTCTTCTCTGTCTAAATAACCAAAGCAAGCACTGGGACCCACCCTGTCCTCCCTGCTTTCTCCCCGGGTTTGACTCCTCTGCCCCTTAGTTGCTGGTACTGATTTCCCCTGCTGAAGCTCATTATTAGTACTACATGAGAGCGTCAGTATCAGAAAAGGCAAACCATTATCCGGATAATTAGATAAATTAATGCGTTTGTTGCCGTGATTCATTCCTCCTCCTCTTCCATAATTTACCTCTCTGCTCTCATCCTTTTCCTTCCCTTTATGATTAATTCCGGCACGCTTAGACCTTGCTTCGCAGAGAGGAGGTAACCAACAACAGAGATGCGCCCTGGTACCGTGGCTAATCTCTGCCAGCGCGCTACACCTGTAAGCTTCCGTCCCCTTATCTCCCCCACTTCTCGGCCCTCGTTCATTCTCTCTAATGCACCCCGTCATCCCGCTATCATCACCCCTCTCCCTGTTCTTGTTGGGATCGATAACATTATGCCAGCCCAAATGAGAACAATTACCAGGCCTCCTGTTCACGCTTACTGAGCCATAAAAGCTCTTCTCGCTGTTGCCGTTCCTGTAAACTGGTCGTTGCTGAATGTTATGAAAATTACACATGCAATCCAATTGTGATGCCCGGATACAGTCTGAAGTGTTGGTAAAAGTGAGCTTGAATTTTAATGTGTGATTTGAAGCATCAGCGTGTGGTGAAATGTATCCAGAAAGGGGATGAATACGGCGAGAGGAACCGGCTGGAAAGAGGCCAGGTGAGAGAGTGTTGGCCACGGAGAGGGCTTGTTTGTCGGGGTATGGCCAACGTGTCGGGGAGCACCATGTAACAAGCAGTCTGTTCACCTCAGGAGCCCTCTCCCACACCTCTCCCCATCTCCTCTCTCCACTTCCGGGTGCCCCGTACAGGCCAGAGGCGTGCACAAAGGCTCTGGCGGCACCACGTTTGGTGAGGTGTGGTCGCGACGCCGGCCACCGTTGCGCGCACGCTCTAGTCCTTTGTACTGCCCGTTTTTTACCGTTTTGAACCGGCAAGGGGGTGGAAACAGGTGAAGTGGGAGGTGAAACAACGCCCTTTCTACCCAGCCTTCCTCCTTCCACTCTCTCTCCTCCACCGACGCCATCGGAGTTCAACCTGCTCCTAATACCGGGGTGGAGTTCGAGAGTAGGTGGCCATGGAGCCGGGGGGCCGTATGCAGTCTTCCAAAACGTCCCGACTTCTTTCAGCCCTTCTTTCCGCGTCCCCTCCGTTCCATCCAGCTGATATCCTCCCAGCGTCTCTCCTGCGCGCTGCACCCCAGAGCATTCCTCACTCTGTATCCGCTCCACGGTCCACCTGCTTGGGCGTAGATTCCAGCTGCCCCTCGGCGACTCCCTTGCCTCTTCGCACTGGTGTTGCTGATGCTGATGGCTCACTTTACCGGCGTCTCGGTAGCAGAGGCCCGGGGTCCATCTGTTGGAAACTCCTCCTGTATTCACCGTCCCCGGGGTGAAGGCGAACAAAGGGCCGAGGAGAAGCAGGTGGAGTGCCAGAGATGAGAGCAGGAGCGGGGTAAAGCCCGGTAGCGGTGCAGCCATTTAGTCTTTTCCTTTCTCTGTATCTCCCCTCCTTTCTCCCTCTTCCACCTCTGCCTATTCTCTCTTTCTCTCACGAGTGTGCCTTCCCTTCTCCCCGTTACTTCTCTCTCTCCCTCGTTCCGGCTAGGTGGCCAGTTCCAGGACCGCCAGCACCGCCCGACACCTTCCCCCAGGCTCCCCCGTCTCTCTGTCGGCCTGGAGAGTTGGCATCTACCCGCTGTGGTCCGTGGAGCTGGAGGTCTGAGCGTTAAGAGCGGCGCGGCAACAGCATCTCTCCTCCCGTTCATTCACATCCAACATGGCTCACACACTCACACTGACTGACTGGCTGGCTGGCTCACACACTAGCCTTCAGAGTGTGTGTGTTGTGTGTCTGCATGTATGTGTGTGCGCGCTCCTCTAGCAGTGGCGGTGGCAGGCTACTATCCATCCACACACACACACACACATACACACATACACACACAATCATGCTCTCCTCCTCTCTCCTTTTCCACCCCTCCCCCTACTGCTTGCATCTCTACAGCCTCTCTCTCTCATAATGGTTGGCTCCGGTGCGCAGGGCTGTTACACAGCACCCGCGGCGGTCGCCATATCCACAACTGGAATATGAGGTAGAAAAAAAAAACCTTATCTTACACAATCACACCGTCATCACCGTATCGTCTGGTGAATTGTTGTCTTAACAAATTTCCCCGCAGGTCTGTCACCTTTCACCGAGATAGAGCAGTGTGAGTCCTAGAAATCAGAAATTGACTTTATTGCATGTTTTTAATGATAAAATAACATTTTGCAAGAGTGGTTTTGGATGGACTAGAGCAAAAAAGTGATTTTTAGAAACTTTACTTAAAGGGGAAAGACTGTGGTAAGTTTAGTTCTGCTGTGATAAAGCATTTTAGTTTATTATACGATATCCAGGATATTTAATTTCCTGGAAATACGTCAGTTCCTCAACCCCCCCCCCCCCCCCACACACACACACACACACACGATTTTCTTGTCTGTATCAGTCCCTGCAGAATATGTCAAGCAGCATCTTATATTCCAGTCCGGTGACGTAAGCTTAGGTTCGCTCAAGGAAAAGTGACGTCATCTTGCATCCACTAGTAATTCACGGACGAACACACACTGAGAGAAAGAGAGAGAGCGAGAGAGAGAAAGGAGGGGAGTCCCAGAGGTGTCACCCCCCACACACACACACAAACATTTTACTATAGAGGTTATTGTGATTGTATCAGTAGTAATCAGTACAAATTTCCTCTATTTGCTCACCATCTTCCTATTCAGTACCAATTTGTAATGCCGGCTGGGTGGTGTAGTTTTTCTAATGACACGGATGAAACTGATTATGATTTATTCCTGTTGATGGGAGGAGATGCACAAGGCGTGTCAGTCGGGGATGCCTGCATCAGCGCCCAGAGAAGAAGGAAAGCAGCCAATATCTGATCTCTGGTGCTGCCAGCATCTGTGCATACAGGCGCATGCACATCCACCCCGTGTGCTTGCTTTCCTTTTGTCTGTGTTGCATGTCTGTTGTTGTCTTAGTCTGTATTTTTGAACTGATTCCTATTGCATTTGATAGAAAGATAAGAGGAACTCCCCCAAACTGGAGCAATTCATTTCTCTTTCCCTTGAGGCCTTAGCAGTGTAATCTTGTCTGACTCTCAAAGTGGTATCAAAATCATTTTCTACCAGTTATATAAAATATCCTGCAATATTAAAAAAGTACACATGTACATATGGGGAATGTTTACAAAATAGCATATCGTGTCACCTATTATACAACCTCAGTTCAGTTACTCTCTCAGAAGTCCAGCTACTGCTCTCCTCAGTTCCCAGATGTTTACTTGCAGTTGTTAATAAAAGAGGGAATGCTGCACAGTAGTAACTTTTTTTATTTATTTATTTATTTATTTTGGCACGTTACTGCCATCAAATTCAAAACAAGCTAATATTTATCTGAACATGTTTTCTCAGTTTAAACATTTAATATGTTTTATATGTTCTACTGTGAATAAAATTTGAGTTTATGAAATGTGTAAATCATTGCTTCCTGTTTTTATTGACATTTTACAAAGTATCCCAATGTTTTTGGAACTGGGTTTGTATTTAGGACAGACTAATATGATTGTGACACAAAATGTCACACAACTGTCTGAAGTAACGGGGTTGTAGAATTCAATTGGACTGTTATAAGACAACTTGAGAAACTGTGGTGCTGAAAATGATTCCCCAAAAGTAAAACAGAAGAAAAGAATTACTCTGTCAAACTAATGAGAATCCATGTATCAGCACAGTGGTATCAGGAATATGTCAAACATAAAAACAGCTGTGTCAACCATAAAGGCGCACATAGCATTGCTTTCTAATTCTTCTGACTTACTGTTATTATTCACTTAGAAATAAGTAGAATAGATATTCTTTTATTATTGGCACTTTAAAAAAAGAAAAGCCATTTCCAAACACTACAGCATAATAACACATAAAACTAAGCAGCAAGTTAAAATCAGAGTGGACATGACATAAGTTGATTACACTTCAGTTATAGCACATACACACACACACACACACACACACACACACACACACACTGGTCAAAGATTGTAATGAGCTGTCTTTTTTCTTTAAGCTCAGATGTAACCACAGCTGTGTACATCAAAAATAAATGTCACAAATAACTGTTCCTACAATGACCGTGTCTTCATCTCTCTGTGTGGCTCAGTCAGCTTGGAACCTTTCTTTCTTTTTGTTCTCAAAGCTGACAGACGCTTGGAGCACCGCCACGGCAATATGGTACTCCAAAAATGCATATCCTCCTTTTCCAGAAAAGATTTGGGTGCAATAAAAAAAAAGGAATGCTCTTCCTCCCTCTCGCCCTCCCCATCTCTGAGTGTCAGCCTGCCTCCACCCTCGCGCTCTGTCCCCGGGATTTGCTACCGTTTTTTTGTTTTTTTTCTGTCGCGCGTCCAACATCCTCACACGCCAGTGTCAGTGAGTGTGATTACTGTGGAATGTAGGTTATTGTGGCGCAGGCTGGCGGCGTTAACAGGATTTGGAATGGGTATGTGTCGGGGGAGCATGAGGATGTCTAGACAAGTTGTGACTAGGCAGCGTGAGAAACAGTGTGACAGGTATTATGCAGTTTACACATTCAGCAGTGACAGTTTAGATGTAATGATAGCTTTTTCAGAAACACAGCGGAAGCTTCTGTTTGCTACCCATCAGGGTGGGGTCATAGGTCAAAGTGGCCCATGGAGCACTTTAACAGGGCAGGTGGTTGCTGACATGGGAGACTGAGTCTCTAATTAGACCAAGGTCTTTATTTTTTCTGCGCTGTCTCCAAAACCACAGAAACTGACACTGGAATAGTTTATTGTTACAGCATTCCTCGCTAGAAAATTACCACACTAAGGCTATTACAGTTTTAATTTCAGTCATTGTAGCACAATTACCAGTAATTAAATCTCATTGTTATCCTCTTTCAGTGTGAGAATGCCACTCAGTTATGCAAAAGCAGCATTATGTTTCCTCCAGCCTAGAAAAGAAGGAGTTCACAGATTTCAAAGAAATCATCAACGATTCTAAATTCCTGAATTGGATTTTTACTGTCCTAAAACTGGAGCAGACCACTGGTAATTAGGGATATTTGTTTTCAAGATGAAACTGAGGTAAACTGAGGCATTTAATTTTTTGGCAGCATAAGAGGTCCCACTTGAGATATCGAGATGTAATGTTACAGAACAAATGACCCCTTTTAGAACAAACACTACAAAGTAACAGAGCTCTTTGATAGACTAATATACTCTGTAAATTTAACATTCACCTATGCCTTATAGTCTTTACCAATACAATGAGAGGTGCAACTAAAATTGCATATTTCACATAAATAAAAATTCTCTTCATTTCATAACTTTAATCCTTGTTTGCCCTTGAAAGTCTTTGAGGTATTAATAGCCTCTGGTTTATCAGGGCGCATAAAATCCAGACAGCAGTGAATCCACCAGGGGAAATTTTCTGGCATGAAGTAATTCAGGTTCCTATTCTGGAAGATAGACAGCCAATTATACCGACTCTAATAACACCAGAATGTGAAAACTCAAACAGTCTGTTGGTTTAGAAACTTTCTGAGATGTAAACAGACCCAGTCTGAGTACCAAAATAAAATTGTTCATCATGAAGTAAACAACATAAGTCTCATTTGCACTGAAGAACACACCATAAGAATGGGCTAATCCTTATATATATATTGGAGGGAACAACCCCACACTTCCACCCCAACATATTCAGAAATAATCAAAATGTATTAAAAAATGAAAAGCTAGGATAGAAACATATTCCACTTGCCAGTTTTTAATGGGAAAGTCATAACACCATACCAATTAGATCTCATCACTTCAGCCAGGATAGGCAGCCGCCCCCTCCCAAACCCACAACCCTTAATTGGGTAAACGGAGTGGATGGATGGATAAATAACATTTTTCTTAAAGGTGTCAGTAATTACTAATGTCGGTTCTGGTGAAAAGGAGCAAATTTGTGAGTGACGTTCAATCCATCTTTAATATTAGCTGTCATGGCTAAGAGACCTGGAAATGTAATCACCCAGAGATTCACCCAGCAACTAAAAACAGGCTTATTCTAAAATTAATGTTTTCATTCTGTTATATCACTAAGAAATCCCAGATACAGACTCAATGAAGTTTCAGTCATTGACTGTATGTTGCCATGCATGCATGTGTAGTTTGTGGAGCTTGCAGAAGTCTTCATGTGTTGCATGTTCCCTACCTGACAAAGAGCTATGACACTCACATCTGCACTTGAGCCACTTCGGCTCCATGGCTACAGCCTTGGTACGCTATTGGCTAATCAGCTGTTAACTGCTAACAGACTCTGATGAGGAGAGAGTAACCTGACAAACCCTCATTAAACCTAATGAAAGATCCTGGAAATACAAAAGCATACATTTCTAAAAAAAAAAAAAAAAAAAAAGGTCACAAACTGCCAAAAAGGTCAGATTCTAGTGCTAATAAGGGCGCTCAGCCCTTAGTATATTTATTCTGATTGGCAATTTGAAAAACTAGGTGCAGATTACATCACCGATATTAAGACCTTGAAGAATCCCCAATGCACCCTTGAAAACTCCTGAATTATAAATAGCACTGGCTGTCAAATCAAATAAAAATCTGACGTAAATCAGCTGGGGCTGAGTCCTGCTTCCCTGTTGCTCTAATTAAGCAAACAAAATGATTCAGCATGTCTCATTAAATAAACACGTTTAAAAAAAAATTAATTTACCTTTGATTTGATCATTTTAATAATGACAATCTACTAGGATTTTATATTCAGCCAATGTGACTGTTTTGTGTACTTTTATTTTTATTCTGAGCAACTGGCCAGATTAATTAGGTGAAGTCTAATTGACGGAGCGCTGAGTGATGGTGTGGAGGGAGTGCTGTGCCACTTACAGCTATTTATAATGGATCAGGGAGGAGGTGCTGACTATAAACACTAAACGAAAATGACTGACAGACAGTTACTACAGGACCCAGTGGGACACTGACATCAGAGAGGGAGAGGGAGGATGATGGGAGGAGGGTGTAAGAGGTCGAGAAAGGAGCCAAATGATAAGCTGCTGTAACGCATGAATCTTGAAAATTTTCAGTGGGATTTTTTTTCTGGTTCCCCTGGAGGTTTCCTTCGGCCCACACTGGCTATTATCTGTGAAATGGCCAAGTTAACACTTTTAACATGAATGTGGATATTGATATTCAAGAAAGTGACCACTACAAAAAAAATACAGCTGCAACAAGTGTTTGATCTGAGACATGAAATGGTAGCTAAAGGGTAAAAAGGCAGAATGGGAAAGAGAGGAAAGAGTGAGATGGAAGAGATGAAGGGAGGAAGTGAGGTCCAACTCAAGAAAGTGTAAAAAAAAAAAAAAAAAAAAAAACAAAAGA
>JAVDPK010002476.1:0-21990 GCA_034780415.1 Cichlasoma orientale | reverse complement strand
TGTGTGTGTGTGTGTGTGTGTGTGTGTGTGTGTGTGTGTGTGTGTGTGTGTGTGTGTGTGTGTGTGTGTGTGACTCTTTGCTCCCTTGCCTGCAATTGAATGTCTTGTTGAGTGTGTATGCATTTACTTTATGTGTGTTTATCTGGTTAATAAATTATTGGATTTAAATGAGGGTGGGGAGCCTGCATGTGCAGGCATGCATGAACTATATCACTGGAAAAAGAGAGTGAGTAAATAAAAATAAAAAAAACCTAAAATGCACGCGCATCCAAAGATCAAACTCCCTCCACACCCAGACCTCCAGCTGAGATCTTTTAAAGGAAAAACAACACAATGACAGCAAAAACAACATGTGGACACTCACAGAATTTCTATGGTATACTTATATTCAGGTCATAAAGTTTTGTTTATGAAAAGACAGATCAGGTGAAATCTTAGGGAGGCTCAGCAATAAGTGAAATAAGAGGAGAGGATGGAAAGATGTAAAGAATTAAGGAGGTGAAGAAAAATGAGCGGAATGATGGAGGAAATGAATGCAGATGGAGTTCAGAACACGTGGCTGAATAAATAAGCAAATGCGTTTCAGGACATTGTCAGTGTCAGAGGAAGATTGTTATTCATCATCCCGCGAGTGAGAGGCAGAGACAGAGAGGAGGGGAGGGGACAGAGAGGAGGGTTTATAGGCCAGCTGTGTGTAGTCTTTTAGTCAGTCAGTGACCTAAATCACAGAATAAAAAAGAGAGAGGGAATAATAGGAGCCTGGGTGAGAGGGGGAAGAGCACAGGTTATAGATACATCAATATGGGAAAGAGGTGACCTAACAAGGAGTGACTCAAATACATTGAAATGAGGAGAAGAAAATGATCAGACATAGAGGCTGAGGAGGGAAAAAAGTGAGAGGAAAGGAAACGTACAGGCGTGTTGATTCAGAAGGAAGGAAGATTTGGGGTGAAGAATGAGAGAAGAGAGAGACAGAGATGACATTTATGGAGCTGAAATTATGCAGTGCAGATATAAATATCTGGGCTTGTTATTCATTCTTTGCCTCTTTCACATTTCCAGAGTAAAAAAAAACAACTTCCTAACTGCCGCACTGGTTCACAACACAAACACACAACTGCTCCCTGCAGCCAAAGCTCTCTCTTTCTGTCATTGCAACATAACATGCATAAAGGAAGAACAAATATCTAAAGCACGCCAAGCTGTAAATTGAACCCATACAGAGGGATAATTAGCTGCATTAGGATAGTAAAGTGCCCTTGACACAAAATGCCACATTAACAATTTATCACTGTGCTGCAAATTAAAGAAGAATTTCGTCTTTTTAAATAATGAAATTGCTGGGATAGTGTTAGGGCTCATTATGCACAAAGATTTGTACACATACACAGATGAAAAGAGACAGAATCAGTGTTTTTTCTCCATGTAAACAGCGCCATGGTCAAATAATTATACTTGTGATTCAGAGCAGGGAAGCTAAGGGGAATCAGAAACAAGGGCAGAATCCATTAGCATCACTTTGAGGCTTCACGTCTTCTCGTTGCCCCACAAGCTCAATACAACATCGCTGTATAGGCACCACTTTTCCAAAGGCGACAATTCAGGGACAGCTTGGGCAACGATGAGATTTTGCTCTGATGATGGCAAATAAAAGAAAATGTGAGTTACATTTGTTTGGCTGTGAAGCACTCAGCCGGTGCAGAAGCTGTGATCAGCTTGGATGGACTTTTAATGCCTGAATACAGGATCATTGTATTTATATGTAGGCTATATACTGGAAATGGATATAATGCCATTCAATTTTGGTATTTACTTACTTTAATTTTAATTTTTGGTGCCCTACCCTAAGTTCAGTTGTGGTTGCTTCACTTTCCAAAAGTGACTCCTCTGACATGCTGTGTTGTCTTTTACATAGTTTGAAAAAAGTGATGTTCAAAGAGTGTAATAAAGTGAGAAACATGACTTTTCTTAATATCGGGTTTGAAATGTTTTCTGCTTATGCGGTGTTTTCTCACGGTGTAGGAAGTTTTAAGGTGAGACTCTATAGAGCCGTATAGAAATATAGAGTGCTACTAAAAAAAGATTATGCTTAATCGGCAAAACCCTTTGCCTAAAGCTCTGAAAAGTTTGAAAGCATGATACCCCTACCAATCAGTGGTTTAGGATTTTTAAAATTATTTTCTTTTGAATATTTTTGCTTGCAAGAATAATCTGTCACCTAAATCCAGTGACGGTTGTCAATCCATGACCATAATTAGGTTTGTTTATATCATTTCCTTAAAAGAAAAAATCTTCAGTCACATGTGAGAGACGGTAAGGTGTAGCACTTTTCATGCAGAATAAGAGATTATAGACAACAAGCATAATCATTACCCACGCCCACTTGGGCTGCTTTCTGCCACATTTCCAGCTGAGTCTAAAGGTTCGGGGAGCAGACGCACACGCAGCAGACTGAAGGTGCAGACCAAAATCTGGGGAACCCTCTTCCCGGTTTCTGTGCTCAGGTTGGAACAGCTTGTGAAGTCTGTAACATTTAAGGTTTCATGTTATTAAATCTACACAGTTTGATCTTCAAATATAGAGTCTTACGAACGTTTTGAAAATCTATGTAATGTTAAGAAAGGTCAGATGATGCAAACTTATGTCATCAGACAGATTTCAGAGCCAACTGGGGGCAGTTTGTGTAATGCGGTGACTGGAATTAGTCCAAAACAGCCTGTAAACACAGATGGATTTCTAACAGTCCGAGCCAAATCAAATCTGAATGTTTTCATTCAGCGGCCTCACTCATATAATTACTCAAAGGTGAAGCGGTTCGATTGTTATAATAAAGCCTCTTTAAAACAAATGAAATCATTTGTAATTAAATGTTTTCAACAGGATCACAGACAGCAGTGGCACACCCAGCTTAATATTCAGCAGTAATTCGACCTGCTGGCAATGGAGGACGTTTTATTGTCTAAAAAGCAGAGTGGTAAAGATGTTTAACTTTTATCTTCCAAACAGAAATCTGATAAATATTCATGTCGAGATCAGCAGACTGTTTGATTTTTATTAAACTGATACATCTTTTTTTATTTTATTTTGCATAACATTTAAAAATGATGGCTAATGAGCACCAGATGTAAAGCTAACAAGCCGAGTGCTGATGTTATGATACTGAAGCAGAAGGGTTTATGCTCAGTGGTATGTTGAGTGTACCCCCAATTCCCAAAATGTTGGGACACTGTGAAAAATGTAAATAAAAACAGAATGCAATGATTTGCAAGTCTCATATTTTATTCATAATAGGACATAAAAAAAGACTGAGAAAATGCACCATTTTAAGAAAATGATAAGGTGACTTTGAGTTTGACGGCAGCAGCACATCTCAGCTGCTGCCGTTGCTGTTGCTCGATTTGTGGGAGAGGAATGTTGTTCCATTCCGGTCTGATGTCGGATTCTAGCTGCTCAGCAGTCCCGGGTCTACTTTGTCATATTTTTTATTTCATGCTGCACCAGATGTTTTGGTCTGGACTGCAGGGAGGCCAGTTCAGCACCTGGACTCTTCTACTACGAAGCCGTTGCTGTTGTAATAGATGCAGCGTGCAGTTTAGCATTGTCATGCTGAAATGCACAAGGCCTCTCCTGAAAAACATGTAGATGGGAGTAAATGTTGGTCTAACACCTTATGTACCTTTCAGCACTCATGGTGCCTTTCCACGTGTGCAAGCTGCCGGTTCCATAGGCGCTAATGTGCCCCCATACCATCAGAGATGTAAGCCTTTGAGCTGAGCACTGATAATAAGCCAGATGGTCGCACTCCTCTTTAGTTCAGAGGATGCAGCTTCCACACTTTCCAAAAAGAATTTCCAATTTCCGTTTGTCTGAACGCAGGACAGTTTTCCCACTTTGCCTCGGTCTAGTTTTAATGAGCTTTGGCCCAGAGAAGACAGCAGTGTTTCTGGATCATGTTCACATACAGTTCTTCTTGCATGATAGAGCTTTAACCTGCATTTGTGGCACAGTGAACTGAGGTCACCTCTAGAGGTGTTTCTGAGTATCATGCAGTGATTTCCATGACAGAATCACGCCTGTCTTTCAAATCATGTTACTGACCTGAAGCTTGGGCGTAAGTTCAATAAGGGAGATCTGTATTCACTCCTCTGTCTGCTTTCCTGGGTATCTGGCTGCTAGTTTATTCTCCACATCACTTCTGCTTTCCCATGCTGTCAAACTCAAAGCTGACATCATTGCTCTAGTCCAATCGTCTCCCTGCCCGTGGACTCCAAGCCAATCAGTCTCCACTTTGCATACTTTAAATCTCACCGCTTACTTGTCATTCTGCAGACTCATTTGTGCAACCCGCCTCCATCCAAGCCTCCATCTTTATCTTCACCACCACCAGCGTCTAGACTCCGGGGGCTCCTGGCCTTAATTCCTATCATCGCAGGGATTTCATTCTGCTTCGATGGGCCATCGGAGTCTAACCGTCAACTAGATTGATTGAATTCTGTAAATCAGTAACTTTTCCTAACGATCTCTCCTTATTAAACTAATTAGTTGTGAAATGTTCCACCATCTGTTTCTTTTTAGCATCACTTACTTTTACAGACTTTTGTTGCACCTGTCCTAACTCTTTATGAGGCGTGTTGCTGCCAGCAACTCAAATTAAGCTAATATTTTTCCTGAAATAGTGAAATGTCTCAGTTTAAACATTTATTTATTACATATTTTTATGCTCTATTACTAATAAAAAAAATAGGCATATGATATTTGCAAATCATTTTTGATTTAAATTTACATTTTACACATTGTCCCAACTTTTCTGGAATTGGGATTGTACATCTTTCTGACGTTCCCCTCCTAATAATAATTAATGGGCTTTTTATCTAATTTGATCTTTTCCTGCTTATAGTCTAAGCTTGATCAAAGCGGAGGTGTCAGCATTCTCACTGTTGAGTTGGTTGGTGAATCCTGAACTCCAATAATTCCACAAGAAAGAGGGGGAGCGAGTGTTTGGAAGGCACCTGACATTTTTCCACGAAACTGGTTCCAATCTCCTGTGAGTAGGTGGCAGGCCTCATATCCCACTGAGCAAGCATGACATTCAGGAACCCAGATTTGTTGTAAATTAGTTATACAAGGTTACAGGGACAGGTCTCTGTGATGGACAGAGCAAGAGCTCTCTACAAGGAAATCTTTGTAACAATTATGCATATGACAGTGATTCAGTCTGATACCATGCATAGGTCTAATAATAGATAAAAGACCCTCAAAGGATTATCCATTCAATAATTCAGTTGCCAAAGAAAGTCAGGAATTTACAAAAACTAACGCTTCTTTCAATCAAGTGTTTTGCCTGCAAATGAACTATGAATGAACTTTGTTATGATTATGTTATAACGTGCTTTGAAAAAAAAAAAAGATCTCTTGTATGTTTTTAATACCCCGCTCCATCTTCTCCCTGCAAAGCACACAAAACAGATTTGGTTTCTGCATTTTACAGTTCATTTACTGAGCCACCGTCCACAAAAACCATCTCAAGACTGATTTTCTGTCAGTTTATTTAAAATCGCAGATAACTGCAAATCCTCTCTCTGTCCAACACACATCCCCTTTTGGATTGGCGGGTAATTTCCCTCTGCCTGACTGCTTCACTCACTCCAAATTTCATCCAGCATTGCTTCACATCCCTCCTGCATTCACAGAGAGACACTCAGCACATCAGACAACCAAACTGGTAATCAACCTCTAAACCAAATCTGTAATCTGAGTCTAAGTACCACTCATCACTGGATCCCATTCAGTTTCGATTTGTTTCAGTCTGGACTTGAGTCAAACATCATACATATTCAGATAAGCTTAGCTTTGTGCAGCTCTGGCTGTGTTTCCTCTATCACCCAGTCTGTCTGTTTGGCATCAGGCGAGTCGGTCTGCAGCCAGAGCTCAGATGGAAATCACACAAAATTGGATCAATACTGAATCCAAGAGGGAGAGCTGTGTCTTATTACATCACAGTATTGGAAAGTTAGGCTCTTGATTACCTGCAACAGGATTACAGTAATGCACGGGGAAAAAGAGGTAACTGGACGTTTAGCAATTTATTTTTACATGAATGGTTAGATACAAAGCAGTAGGTGGTATTGTATTGGACTGGATTGGATCAGTATTTAATCCAGCTGCAGGGATATGCATTTTTAGCTGGACAGAATTGGGAAGTTACTCCTTTTGAGTAATAGGATTACAGGTTACAAAAATAGTCGGATATGTGATCTTTTTAAAAAAAAATAATTCAATACTGGTGTCACTGCTTTTAAACTTGGTCCACCATCAGTCAGTCAAAGTTGTGCTTCATGAGCCTGAGCCAGGTGATTTATGGAAATGCTATCATCAAAGGGTCTGCCACAGGTAGGCCGTGTGCAGACTTTCATGTGTCTGCCAATTTTTTGGCCACCATACAACAAGCGCACCAACTACTAATCACATATGCTTGGAAAGCATGAAGAAATCCGCTACCCCCATACATAAAATTGTATTTGAAAGATGTACAAAATGAGCATATAGAATATATATAGTATCAAGGTTAGCTTGTGGTGGTGGGCTTTCACAAACTTTTACAGCCTCCTCCAGAGTAAATAGACATGGACACATACTGAGAGCTGAGGTAAACAGGAGAATAACAGCCTGAGCCGACTACAGATGAACTTCGGCTAGAGTTGTTTGTACCACAGTGGCCACCGTAGCTATGATTATGCATTTCAGTTGACATCTAGTGGTGCTATTTTACACGCTGCACCTTTAAATGACCTCCAGCAGCTTACCTGCAGTACCTTCACAGCTCACGGGGGAAATCACTGGTTCGCAGAGAAGCAAAGCGCAAAGTCTCTTTTGCTGTAGACAAGCTGCCATTCAGCAGAGCACTTATGAACCACCAATTCTGCATTAGCAGCTTCCAATTTTCCACCATGATGAAAATAAAAGGCACTATAATAGACATCCCATTATAGTTTTTACAGTAGACCACTTACATATAGTATATTCCAGTCATTCACTTGACAGTATAATTGAAGCCAATAGCAGTGTCCGTACTATGGGAGACTACCAACCCCCATTGGGATACAGAAGGAATAAACTTCACTTTTTAACATAATCACTGGATGAGTGGGCATGGTGAGGCCTTGAGACGTGCATTAGAGCAGAACAGAAAAGAGTATTCAACAGAAGGGAGGGGCCAGCTCATCATGTATTCTTTATAGGTATCTCTAGACTGCAAGGCATCACAGTGCATTTACATTTTAGCCCCATTACCATACACAGCAACTTATGATAAGTGCATTTAGCAGGAGTTTGGTGAGACGCCAAAGATTACCGTGCTACTGTAAAACCCTTTCAGAGAGATGATTGGGGCTCTGATGCAAAAAGGAGCTTTCCCAAAAAACACGGGTGTAAAGTGGACTCATTTATCTGGAATTTACCATCTTTCACCTCAGTGTCAGTGAAAGAGGCTTACCACCTGTGTGGTTATCGCCGTAACAGAGGGTTGTCTTGGTAACAATTTCCCTGTCATCATTTGGTCCAGCAATTCAGCTCAATTTAGTTCATTCAACCAAGTAATGACAACTAAAATGGCACACGACAACCCACTTTGATCAGCTATTTCTTGTGCGAGGATGAACCTCTTGCTTCTTTGCAGTACACTCATCTGCTTTTACGCTGTGGCCATCACTGAGCCGGTGCTGACTCTCTGTGGCCGACGGTACTTCAGCTTTAGAGGTGTCCGACCCTCTTGGCTTTTACCCGCTCTCTGTGCAGGAGGAGGCAGAACAGAGTGTTCTGGTCGTATTCTACAATTTTAGTGTTTTTTGAGTTTGCAAAAAACAAAGCAAAACTTCACAGAGCTTTTTAATATAATATTGTTTGGATTCAACCTCTTTTTCCTTCATTCAAGCTTAAGCCAAAGGCGCATGTTGAGTTGGCAGTCACTGCCTTGTGTTCCAGGAAGGTGATTCGAGTAGGTGCAATGATTGTTCGAGAATGTTTGCTGTATAAGGCATTACCTACCTAAGTGCATGTGAGGAGGAATCAGTAAAGGACAGATTTCCTTGATGTGGGCAATCTCATTACCTTACTGAAAGACAGGCCAGCTGCTGCTGCTGCGGCGTGTGCGTGTGCGTACCACAAATGCAGAGATCTACCAAACAATGATGCAAATGTTAATATTGTTTAAATCATACGGGCTTAACTGATTATTGAAATTATCCTGATTCTGTTGTTCTATATGGCCTACATACATGTAGCCAGCGGTCAGCCGTCCTATAAATAACTGCAGAAACTAGGTGAGTGTACAGAATCTGCGCGTGTTGTCTTCCAGGAAAGAGCCACGTGTGCCTCATTGCTTGCTATAAGCGGCTGAGCATATGACAGAGCGTTTACAGTTGGATTCGCACTTAAGAGACAGCTCTGTCCGCCAGTGTAAATGGATGCGTATGAGCTGTGGCAGGTGTAATCAGATCCCTGCGCCCCAGTCCAAAAGAGGAAATTACTGTATGCCCTCAATAAATCTTCAAAAATGAGCAGGTCTGTAATAGAAGCTGGAGGAAGGTGTGTGGAGACAGTTTTATATGTGTCACTGATAACAGCGCCCATTAGGCCTGAAACCTTTTGTTGATTAGTTGATTAGTGAAGCCAGAAATGATTTGCGCAGTAAAATACGGCAAACAGTGAGCAGCTCCATCTGGGGATCTGCTGTTTTTTTGTTGTGTGTATTGTTGGTTTTATATAACAAATCATTTATTTTATTTTTTTTTTTTTGCAACAATGATTTCCAAAAGTATCTGATGTTAATAAACTTTTGTTTTTAAAGAAATCACTGGATAATAACAGTATTTGTATGCACAAGAGACATCCACTGTGTCAGGGCAGAGGTCCATTAAAAGCAAAGCTTATTCAAGTCAAGTTCATTCTGAACCTGCCAGTCAAATTGTCAAGACATCAGTTGCAGCAGGGACTTGCCTCCACCCTGCTGTTAGAGGGCTGCAGTCCTGCTGTTCCTGAGTGATGTGGCCGAGACTTGAGGAAGTCCGGTCCTAATAAAACATGCTTCGCATTTACAAGAGGTCTCACTGACTCTGGGACTCTGGATCTTGGTTTTTCACTCACCTGTCTGTCACCCACTACCCCACAGATGTTGAAATATACCAACTCCTGCTTTGATTTTATTAGGTAACCACAATGGAAATGGGTTTTTGCTGTTGTGTTGTTATTTGTCACTCACTTTATTTTTCACTGTGGTGAGTGTGCATGTAATAAGGAAAAGGAAATGCTGTTTACATGGCAGATGTGGGGAGATATTGGGTTCACAGGCATGTGTACTCAGTGTATTCTGATCTCAGCAGTTAAGATTAAACTGATTTGTTTGTGTTTATCTAGTCTGTGTAACCAGTTAATTGATTTGCAATTACTGTATAGAACTGATGAAAATGCACATGTATGAGGGATCTGTTTGAAACTTTATTCAGATTTTCCTGTACAAATCACTTTCACTGCATCAACAATCTAAACAAACTGTTGTCACCAACGCTGCAGTCTCACAGTGACAGGGAAAACAGAGGGTGGAGACCGCAGTGAACTTGCAATCTCGTTGCCTTTGAAATGGTTTCTTCGAAGACGGGGAGCACATCTGCAACCGCTCACAGTTGCCATCTTTAAAGGGACTTTGATGCGTCCAAACAGCGATAACACACAAGGCGGAATCAGTCTGCTGTCAGTTTGCAGTCGAATGGGGTCAAGTTGGCAATTACATGCAATCTGTTTGTGATGATATGGTGATTAACTGTGATAAATTGCAAATCTGTTGCCATCTCTATACACAGAAATTCCCATTAAACAGAAATTCAGATTAACTACTGTCCAGAGAAATTCCACCACAAACAGTGACGTAGTTGCTGGATAGCAAATTAACTCCAAAATAACAGGAGCCTGACAACCTCACTTAATAGATGAGTTGTGCTCATCAGTGCAGACTGACTCAGAATGATTACAACATATGTTGACAAACTTCTGCGTTTATAAATGACATTTTTGTAAACCTTCACCAGTCTGAGAGTGATCGCAGTGAGCCTGCGATTGTTTGAAGACGGGTTGACTCAAGAACAGGCAACCTGTGCAACTGGCCTGCAGTGAAAAGTGGTTGCCCACTATAACTGCTTGCGATCAGTCCAACAGCAACCACAGATTTTTTTTTCCTAGTCAAAGGAGGTTTCTATCCTATTTTTACTGTTTAATATATAAATGCACTAGTTCTTATATAGCATTTTTCTCCTCTGAGCACTCACACAACATGTTTACATTCACCCATTCATACAAGCACTTCTATCTGTAGCTAAGCTAAGTGTTTACTGTCCAGCAGAGCAACTTGGGGTTCAGTATCTTGCCCAAGGATTCTTTGGCATGCAGCCCAGAACTGAACCGACAACTTTCCCATTAGTAGGTGACCTGCTCCACCTCCTGAGCCACAGCCGCCACAGCTGTGGCTCAGTATGTTGTGATATTATTACTTTAATCAAAATAATCAAAATTTAATTTAAATATTTAACCAAAAATTATTTATAGCAAACCAGCTCAAAGTACTTCACAATACAACCACAATCCTTAATTATCCAAACGTTGCTTCTTTCACACTCAATTAATCCAAACTAAAAATAATTAAAAATTAAAAAGAAGACTCGCGCTATGACAATATTCGACTTAAACTTTGGTAGGTGCTCAGTGTGCATGCAAATCAAGTCTGTTAATTTAATAGAAACCAAAAGAGAGAAAAATGCTTCTCCGTTCAGGCCGAAAAGAAAGCTACAGTTAGTCTCCTTCCCTGCCTGGATCTAGCTAATTAAGCTGGACAGAGGGACTCTAGTGAACACCTATCCTGAGTGGATACTGGACTGAGTGAAGGCTGCGTGCGTGTGCGTGAAAATGTGCAGAAGCTTAACGAAAACTGTGCTGTATCCCACAGTTTCACACGCAAACCCAAACTGTGGAGCATTTTTAGCTCAATGGGACTTCATTACATACTCACGCACACCCCTCGACTCCCTGCTGTTAGTTCCCAATTGCTAACGCTGGATATGCTCTTTGATAGCCTTTGTGAGAATGTTGTATGTGATGGAAAAGGAGCTGCTCATTAGCATACATGCGTGCCGGCGTGCATGTGTTAGTGTCTGTGCTGGCAGGAGGCTTAGATGTTCTTTTTTAGAGATACAGCATAATAAAAAGGACCAGAAGAGACAAATTGTAGATGAGTTGAGACACTGGCAAAAAAAATTAGGCTAAATGCAATTTCATAGCTTAATGGCATGTAATTCCAGGCTAAATGGTATTTCAAAGTCAAGGACGTTCAGTGCAAAAGTAGTCATGTAGACATGAAAAAGTGCCCCAAATTTCCTTCAAACTGCCTCTTTTTTGACTCAGTCACTGATTTCCAGTATTTCCCTGGATGCTCCTCCCTCGTGCCCAGGAATCACACTTGAACATTCATGTTTTCATGGTGTGGTGCAGAAAACAGATGGCTGTAGTTTTGCATTGGCATTTGGAAGCTTCTGCAGCTGGGTGTGTGGAATAGGCTCAGTAGAAACATTAAAAACAACAGTTGCAATCCAGCCTGCACTGCACGGAGTAGCATTCTGTGTTTTTCTTTCAGTTAGTTCGGCTGCTTCTTTCTGACTAACCGCAGATAACTCTTGAAAAAAAAGGTAGATTGGGGGGGGGGGGTTCAGAATTGTTCATTCTATCAGACTGAGATACAAAGGAAAAAAACACTTTCTTATCTTTGGAACAAGTCACAAAATCACTTTTTTCCCTCATGTAACCACGCACAAAAATAATGGAAACAAGCTCAAGCCTGTCTTTCCTTTCTGTCTTTCAGGCTGTTACTATACAAAACCTTATTTACTCATCTTATTACAGCAGCCATAAAATACTTCATGTCCTTATAATCCTATAGCAGTGATAAGTAAGGCTTACTGAGGGTGGATAGGCAAAGGTCAAAGGTGTAATCATCTCTCCACAATGCTGAAAGTTGTCCTGAAACAGGACACTGCTTCCCGTGTAGTCTGCACATATTTTATCAGAAGATCTGCTGAAGGATCAAAGAAAACAAAAACAATATTCTTGGCATGTTGGTGTGTTTGTGTTTTCTTTCTTTACTAAATAAATGTTTATTGAAGCAGGTTTTCAGATGCTGGATTAGGGACTGAGATGGATAATGGACGCTACATGATCTGTCCTCTGACCTGATGTGTGTGTGTGTGTGTGTGTGTGCGTGTGTGCGTGTGTGCGTGTGTGCGCGTGTGTGTGTGACTAAACTTTGAGGGGTTAGCTTATGTGCGTTTTCCTATAAGTACACTCACACACTGACACAGTGAACAGGCCTGGATGCAGAGGGGAGATATTGAGCCATTAAGCAGAGATGAGAGAGGAGGAAGAGGGGTGGAAAGAAATGAAGGGAGGAAGGGCAGGCAGGGAGATTGGGTCATAGACAGGCCGAGTCTGGTCTGACAGCTGGTTGCATCGAGAGTTTATCAGATTAAATCTGACCATCTCCACTGTGGGAGGGAGGAACCCAGTTAACTTGTGCCCTAAACACACAAACACAAAAAGAGACAAACACACACACACACCACAGTGGACACATTTTAACTGTGAGCTTTCAAACTGTTACAACAAAAGATATTCATTATGTGATAAAGAGCTCAAAGAGGAAAAAAACTTCCTCTCCTAGTAAATTAATATACTATAAAGGAAAGTCTGGTGAAGCAGGGCTGCTGGTGGGGAGGTGACAAATTAAAAGTTAAGAACTGCTCAGGATTTTGTGCAAAAGAAGCAGGACACGCCAATGACATTAAAACTCTTTGCTGTCTCTGTGCTGCGTGCTGAGATTAGTGTAGCACGTATCATCATCACAATATCAGTGTCAGGATATTAAAGTAAACGAAAACCCAGACAGGAAATGTTCAGGTGCACCTTTAAAGTCAAAATAACCTCCATTTCTCCCGCTGTGTGATTGAACACTGATATATGACTTCAGGAGCAGTATTTGTATGAGGTTTTGTTTGTCGCGGTTTTTATCCTGCACACAGAGCTCTGTACTAGCACTGATGTGTGCCCTGTATGTTGTGGAGGCTAAAAAGGAGACAAATCTGTGCTGTGCCAAACATTTCCGCCTGAGGATGAATTCAGACAGGTTAGAATCTAACCCAGTTAACAGCTTTGGATGACACAGCTGCTCTATGAACACCATCCACCATAGTAATACAGACACATGCACACACACACACACAAAAGTCTATCTGTGTGTCTGTCTGCGCGTGCATGCGTGCACTGTATTAGGCACACCTGTCCAGCTGTGGGTTAATACAAATATTTAATCAGCCAATCACATGGGAGCGCCCTCATGCAATTAGGCATGTAGACATGAACAGGATAACCTGCTGAAGTTATTTAAGAGACTTTGAATCTGGCGTGGTTGTTGGTGCCAGACGGGCTGGTCTAAGTATTTTCACAAACTGCTGATTTACTGTGATTTTCCTGCACAACTGTCTCTACGGTTTACCTAACTGTCTTTCAGACTAAACTCTATAGTGTTGAGTCTGAAAAAATGCAGTGAGTGGCAGTTCTCTGGGTGAAAATGCTCTTTGTTGATGCCGGAGGTCGGAGGACAATGGACAGACTGCTTCATGCTGATAGGAAGGCAACGGTAACACAAATAACCACTTGTTACAATCAAGGTATGCAGAAGAGCGTCTCTGAACACACCACACATTGAACCTTTAGGCAGATGGGCTACAGCAGCAGACCGCACCGGGTGCCACTCTTGTCAGCTAAGAACAGCAAACTGGGGCTGCGATTCTCACAGGCTCACCAAAACTGGATCATAGAAGACTGGAAAAACATTGCCTGGTCTGATGAGTCTCAATTTCTGCTGCACTATTCAGAAAGTGCAGATGCTAGGGTCAGAACAACATGAAAGCATGGATCCATCCTGCCTTCAGGCTGGTGGTGGTGTAACTGTGTGGAGGATATTTTTATTACTACTTCCAGCAGGATAACGCACCATGATAATAAGTTAAAAACATCTCAAACTTTCTTGAACATGACAATGAGTTCACTGTGTGCACATGGTCTCCCCAGTCACCAGATCGCAGTCCAAGAGAGCACCTTTGAGATGTGGTGGAGCAGGAGATTTGCATCATGTGGAGGTGACAAAGCTGCAGCAAATGTGTGATGCTGTCATGTCAATATGGACCAAAATCTGAGGAATGTCTCCAGCACCCTGATGAATTTATGCCACTAAAAGAGGGTCCAACCCAGTACTAGCAAGGTGTACCCAATAAAAAGGCCATTAGTTGTATATCTCATCTGTTCTAAAGTTATTTAAATTTAACTCAAATTAGTTTTATGTATGCAGCACAAATTCACAACAGTCTTTCTTAATCATTTTATGCTGTATATAGACCTTACAACGTCACAGAAACTCAGCAATCATCTATGAGCAAGCTCTCGGTGAAAGTGGGGAATAAATCCAGCAGAGCCAGGCTCAGAGCGTGTGAGTAAGGGTGAGGAGAGAAGAAAAAAAAAAAAAAAAAAAAAAAAAAAAAACTAGTAGAATTATCGTGTATTCATATTTTCAAATTATTCTCTGAGAACATGTTTTAAGCACTCAGATGAAATTGTTTGAGAAATCTAATACTGATTGTTTGTGTTATGTTGTGAGTATTTACTTATGCTGTGGAACAGCTTCCCGCATTGCGCAATTAGGATGGATTGAGGTTATTTTTGGATCTTCTCTCAGCAACAGCTGCACCTCTGTGTTTTATTACTGTTTTATGAATTCTCAGTTTCATTTGGTTCACTTTAAACTCATCGGTAAATGCTTCTTGCTGCTGCACCCAAGCTTAGATTTGCTTTGCAGAGCTGCACCGTCTCTCTAAGAGGTCTCTCCAGGAGTTATCTTGTGTTCAACTGCTAAATTGCTTTTCTGTGTCCTTTTTTTTTTTCTTTGGCCTGTCTTCTTTACTTCTGCTGAATGAGTTAAATAATCTGCACGAGCATGAGATTCTTATTTTTTCTGTATTTATTTGAATTTATTTTAAGGTGTTACATTTAATAAGAAATGAGCGGGAATTGTTGAAAAGTGTGTCAGTCAGGCTCCGGCCACGACTCAGAAGATAACCTGTCCTTCTGATTTCATTGGATTCTGGTCTGTATTTGTGACTATGAGGCAGAAATTGCTTTTATGATGGATTTCTGCCCATATGATTGCTAAACATCAGAGCAAAACGGCATTTCTAGAAAGCCCTCGCTGTTTGAATCCGAGAGTCAGACCTTTTTCTTTAACCAAAGTAAAAGTAATACTTTCTTTTTTTCCAAGCACGATTCTCTTGTCTTTGTAAATATGACAACACAGCTCTGTGGGGTATTTTGCAGCTCTTATGAAGCTGATTTTTTCCGTTAACCCTCTTTAAATCTGTAATGAATGCATGACAGGCTAATCCTTTGCCTATTGATGCCTATAAAGGAACAAAATATTGCAGAATAATTTCTCCCAAGGGCCAGTCATCACTACCACTGCTGGCACCCAGCCCCCCAACCCCCACCCCCGTCATGAACCATAGCCTCAGGCAAGCAGCCACAGTTCACAGCAATTTGGTATAGCCAGAATGCTAATTTGTATGATTTAATTTAATTCAACTCTCAATGTATTCAATTACTGAATATAACAGTCCCTGCCTCTACAACCCTATCTCCCCTCCTCCATCCTTGTCATGACACCCCCACCACCACCACCAATCTCATGCCTGTCGCTTACACCGCTGCTGCACTTGACAAGCACATTTGCAACTGTTTTGGAAATTAACTGGAGGGGCCGAGGCTCAAAAAAAACACTCCACATGTTGAATCCAGCAGAATGCTGAGTCTCTGCTGTGGAGAGATTTAGCCACACCAGCATCCAGCAGCGATCTCTGCAGCTTCCCGTCAGCCCCTCTGTCATCCTCCCACCAAATCAGTTTAAGTGCAGTGCTGTTTCCGCTCATTCCCTCTGTGCTTGGTCACTTTTTTTTGGAAAAGGTTATTAGGACATGCAGGAGGTCTGTGTCACGTAGCCCTGCTCAGTTTCAGTACAGCAACTCTTTGGGGCTAATCTGCAGCAAAACCAAAAACTGCACCTCTTTGGAAAATGTGGTTTGCTATCGTTGTTAAACTTTGTCTTTGCAGGATGATGCCTCTGCATCAGAGTCCGACCACCACAATCCTGAGTTTTCTGTGTGCTGATCTTAATCACAATTTAAGGAAAGCCAGTTCCCATGTGTTGATCTGTGTCATACATTACTGACCAGTGCACCAAATGTGCACTGATTTACAGTTTAAATCCCAAAACAAATGCACAGTAAAGACCTATTAATTTAAGAGTGGCACTACTCCCATAAAGAAATCCAAATCTACAAAAGATCAAGAATCACTCACAACATAAACTAGTGCTAAAGTTAGTGATTTATCTTCCCACATCGATATTGTTTTTATTTTACTCTGATCTTTATTTGTATTTTTGACAGGCACAAATATAAAAGTAGAAGAAAGGAAAGCATCATTTCATTCTCCTTAAGATTCATTTTGGTTGTTTTCATTTCTGTTCATTTCAATTTTTGTCTTAATTTTAGCCCCAATTGGCTAAAGTCCAAGCTGGAAACCAACCAAATTAAAAGCCATTTATCACATGAAGTATGCGGTTTGGACAAACCCAGGAGCAGTCGACCACCTGCCTGACTGCACCAGGCTGCCCTTCATCCTCCTCTTCCCCCCACCTCTCTCTCTAAGCTTTCCTGCTGAGTCAATAAGGAACTCTTTGGCTTATAGTGGATGGAACAGCTCAAAATTGAGCGTCTTAGCTTCTACACCAAAAAGATGTGAGCTGCGTTCTTGAGTGCATTAACTCTGTTGACGTGAATGTGTCACAGGCCTCGATGAGGCGGATGTCACACCCAACTGCATGCTTCCTCATAAGGAGAGGGGAGATAAATCTGCTGCCTGTTGACTGCTGGCTGAGATCAGAGTGTGTGCACTGTAGTACATACAATGATTTCTTTTATCATGCGTTTCGCTTGCTGCCATCTTGAGTGAGCGTATGCGGTTCAGAAACATGCACGACATTATATACACGTGCACAGGAAACAGGAGAACGTAGTTAAAGCACTTGCAGGAGTACTTGTTTGATCTGGGATGTGTGCTGAGAGGTCTGCAACCAAATTTGCTCCCTGAAATCTGATTATTGAACCCAGCCTATGATGAGCTGTCATTAACTACTGCTGGTCATCTAGCTTTCTAAATGGAGCATAGAGAGCCAGTTGGAGGCCTGGAAGTAATGGGATATGCCAACCTCCACAGCAGCATTCAAACGGAGGCGCAGAGCGCAGTGGTAGGGCTAGACGGGGAATTAGGATTGGACCACGGTCTCCCTCTGTTTCTCTGCCTGCTGGTTTCTCTGAATGCTTCCATCTATTTTTTCTCTCGCACTCGCTTTTCCTACTTCCAAAACTTTTTCCCAAACACTTCCCTCCATATCTCTTCTCCTCTCTACTTTCCCTCCTTTTTTTAAATCTCTTCCTGTGTGTATTTGATTATCCACCCATTTACACTTGCTCTCTCATGCTCTCTCACTCTTTTTATCTTCTTCTTCCCTGCTGGCACTTACTCGTCTTTTACATTCTGTCTTGCAACAGAGTTTCTCTCCTCATTTCCATGTTTCCTTTCCATGTCTCATTGTTATTTAATCCCTCACTCCTGTCACCCTCAGTCCATTTCCAGCTCATGCATTTCCTCTATCCTACCTTCTGTTATCCCTCTTTTGCTCCCTCTATCCAGCCTCCTCTCTTTTCCCTTCCTCTACCTCTTTATTCTCAGGGGCGTCCCTGACCCCATTCATTCATCTCTCTTCAAGACAGTGGATCCGCTTTCAGCGATTACTCTACATGCACCGCTCTCATCCCATCCCTGTGTTTTCCAACCAACCAACACCCCCCCCCCACACACACACACACACAGACACACACCATTCCTATTCCCTTTCTCTCTTTTGTCTCGCTCCAACCTATTGCCCGAGGGGAGTGATTGACAAGCAAGCGGGGGTCTTGTAAAGAGGAGTTTCTGATTGGTGGCGAGGGAGATGAAAAGGATAAAGCCTCCTGGACCTGCCCCGTCTACACTGCAAAAAAGGATTCATTGTGACTTATCTTGTGCTCAGTCTGAAGGTGCGTTCACACTGAACGTGTTTCAAGCGGCTTCTTTGAGCTCGCCAGTGTTTTGGTTGTCTGCGTTTGTTCAGGTGAAAACCATCCAAAATTTAGATGGAACCAAATAGCCAAACTGATGACAGGAGGGTGGCCTGCAAAAGTAAATGCAATAATTAAATGGCTTGGCTCTCTTATTCACCGAAGTGTGTGCCAAGCTTGAAATGATTTGCAACCCGAGTTGCAGCTTGTCTAAGCCTTTATGTGTTCCGTATGCCTCCCACTGCTTGTTGAATTTCACACATTTTCACCCAACAGCTTAATTCATTTTGTAGCAGGACTTTTGATTTATACGATTTTCAATGCAAGTTGGCTGAACTGCGATGTACTCCAATTTGTTAACATGGCCAATAAAAGGAGCTTAAAAGGAGGGTTATTTGTGCTCTTTTAAGACAGATGTAGCTAATTAAAACTAATGATGTAACATAATAGGAAACCACCCTAAAACCAAAGGGTTTATGGGCACAAAATAACAGATGTTGAAATCTGAACGCCAGCAGTTTGTCGTGCCTCGAGAGCTGAGCGCACAATGAGCTATGCACAAAATTATCACATTCAGCTGCTCCTGCGCCTTTCTTTAATATTCTGCTAGAGTTGCAGGGATTATGCTTTTTATACTCCTCACATAGCAAAGACGTTACCAAAATTCAGATTTCTTAAAATGATTCAACAGTTTGTTTTTTTGACTCAAAAAGAAAAAAGTGGTAATGCTTGATTTGCTGTCCAGTTCAGTGTCTTTAAGTAGATATTACGCACTGACATCTTGAGCTTTTTTGCAGTGTGTCCACCTCGGTTCAGTTAAAGCTGTCTGAACATCGCCACCATGTGGTCAAACTGGTGTATGGCAGTCTAATTACTTTATCTCTGCATGGCTTAGTGCGAGTTTGAGCGATGTTAAACGTTAGGGGATACGGGGTGTGTGAAAGATCACGAATCTACAGATGGTGCCACAGATCATGGGGGGGAAATGATAGCAAAATCAGAATGTACATGCAACATAAACAAGTACATAATACAGATTAACACATATATATTACACAATACGTGTGAAGAGTAATAAGACATTTGCTGAGGTAACATACATTTGATACAGTTGATGGGCAGAAAAAAGCAGTTGAGTGCAGCCATCTTCAATAGTTGTAATTCAAACTGCAGAATCTGTGCGCAAATATGCAAAAACAGCAAGCAAAGAGGTCTGGAAACAGCTGTGTTTTTGCACTTGCTAAACACAGAACAGACCCCGGGAGCAGATGATTCTAGCGAGGTCTTTATCATATGACTCATGCGAGTGCAAATGCGCACACACACACACACACACACAAACGTGACCACAGTAGCCCCAAACATACTCCCTTTGAGACCTAAACCCACCTGTCTCCCACTGCGTCAGCCAGAGAACAGATCGTGCGTGTTTGTTTTTGTGTGTGTTGGTACGTGAATGGATGTAACCAAATAGGGGAAAGAAGAATGAAGCAAAACTCTTAAATGTAGTTTAGTACACCGTTTTGTAATATCTGTGACGCACGCAGAACATAAGCAGAGAAAAAAAAATGAAATCTGGAATCTGCTGGTTAGACTGAAGTTTTACTTCAGTCACTTTTATCATGGATCCATAGGATGGATCGGAAAATCCCTCATATGAGACAAGGCTTCCGTGAATCCATGGTAAGTCCAAATTGTCCACATTTTTGGAAGCCTGACTCAAGTTCAAGTCTCAGATCCACGGCTATTATGAAGTCACCTGTTGACTAATGAATGATCATGTTTTGTTTGACTCAACTTACACGCTAATTTTTAAAGAATACATGTTTCTATTTTGCCGAAGTTTCATGACTGTAAAATATTTGACCACAGCTTTATAGTAGAAAAGGAGCGTAAGGCGAACATATGCGATGTATGTTAAATGGTCCCTGTTTCCAAATAAATGGGACACTTTGTAAAATGTTTGAATTCTGTTATTCTTAACTGAAAATAGTTTAAGCATAGCATATCAAAGGTTATAAATATATGCTCATTTTGATTTTGATGGCACCGATGCGTTTGAAAAGCATTGACAGGACCCAGTCAGCCATTGTGATGAATCACCTCCTCATTTAACAACAAGAGTTTGCAAACTAAAGGGACTGACTGCCAGAGGTGGTAAAAGTACAGACATTCTGTACTTACTGTAAGTAGAAGTACAGATACTTGTGCTAAAAAATATTCTGGTAAAAGTTGAAGTACTGATTATTTTACTCAAGTCAAAATGAAAAAGTACAGGCTCTGAAATGTACTCAAAGTGAGAAAGTAAAAGTAGCTCTTTGGAGATGTTTCTACCAGCTATTTTTGTACAAAGCTAACTGAACCTCGTGCTCTGTTAAAGAAATAATAAAACAATATTAGTACATGCGAACACAAATTTTATTTCAATCTGAATTCTAATTCTAATGGATGCACTCAGCTTGAACACTGTTATGTAAAACTTTAGCAGAGAAACAGGAAGAGAATTTAAAAACAGCTCTATTTGTTGTTACCCACATTGTAGAAGGCAACTCACTCATCACCTAAACAGCAAATGAGTACAGTCGGGGGTTACAGCGATTGAGCAGGTGGGGGGGACTCTAAGATTGGTTGTAGATGTCTCAGCGTGGGGGAAAGAATCACAACTCACAATAATTTCTATTGTGAGCTCCAGTAGACTGATTCAACCTCGCTGCCATAAAGAACACTTCAGGAAATCATTCCTACCGTTCTCCATAAAACTATAATAACTCTTTTTTGTGACAGGTGAACACACCTGTCAGGACATAAGATCCCACACACAAGTTTTTGTATTATATCCTCTTGCTGCTGTCTTCTGGATTCTTTGTGCACATATTCTGATTTATAGTGTATGTAATACATATTATTTATCAATGCACTTTGCACTACTCTCTTGTATAATGTCACCCTTAATATAATTCTTCCTTACCTACGTTTTTATATTTTATCTATTTTTTTTCCTTTTTGTGTAGTTTTGCACTCAGAGCTTTACTGTAAATTCATCACAGTGCAGCAAACTAACCTGTTTATCCTGCACTAAACTGCAGTATTTTCATGCAACCTTTGAATAACACAAAGTTAATGTACCTCAGTTTGTTTTGCAGGACATTTCACAATATGAAAAATCATAACTTCACATCATATACAGATCCAAGATCTGATTTTTAAAAATGTAAGCTTTACATTTCCAGTTTATCAGATGTCACTGAGCAGTTCTTACCTTTAAATCTAACCTCCCTCCAGATCCAGATGAAGAAGACCATCAAAATGCACGAAGAGAGGAAGACAAAGCAGAAGAATGATGATAAGACCCCCGAGGGAGCAGTGCCAGCCTACCTGTTGGACAGAGAGGGACAGTCCCGTGCTAAAGTTCTGTCCAATATGATCAAACAGAAAAGGAAGGAGAAGGCTGTAAGTGTCTGCTAATATCTGCTCATCAACTGCAGCGCTTTTCAGTGGCTTATTTCATGGTGGTGTGTTGAAATGAGGTCACTTTGTAAACACGACCTTACTTTATTTCTGCAGGGCAAGTGGGAAGTGCCTCTGCCAAAGGTGCGCGCCCAAGGAGAGACAGAGGTGCTTAAAGTTATCCGAACCGGAAAGAGACAAAAGAAAGCCTGGAAGAGAATGGTCACAAAAGTTTGCTTTGTGG
>JAVDPK010002475.1:3797-25316 GCA_034780415.1 Cichlasoma orientale | reverse complement strand
CTACACACTCAAAGTACACAACAAAATGTATTTAAGGGCTAAAAAAGTAGATTTTTCATGATACATCTCCTTTAAATTGTATCTTTAGACACGTTGTTTCTTTCTTTTGTTGAATCGATGAAGAATCCCGAAGGTATAAAACAGGATTTCTGCTCCAACAGAGAAATTCCCAAAGAGTTGTTAGGAATGAAAACATGGAGAAAAGGCCAGGATATCTCAAATTACACCAGAACTGGACTGAAAATCAGCGACAACAGGTCTGATGGAGTGATGAATCCAAATGTGTTGAATCATCATCAGATGAGTGAGGTGCAACAGCGAGTGCCTACAGCCGTGTGTGGAACAGTGGAGGCGCTCCCTCAGAGAGTTCAGGCTGTGCTGAAGAATAAAGGTGGGCAGACCAAATACTGGCTTTCAGGCTCGTTGGAGTTGCACAGACTCTGTTTTTGTTAAACTGTATTTCCATGAATCGCTGCACCTATTTATCATTCTCCTATAAAACTGTCAGGAAATGAAGGATGGCTCAAGACTTTTACACAATACTGTACAAAAGGATCGGCCAAGAGACTAAGAAGCCTGGCCTCTTAGCCCATCTCTGGTCCCAGATAAGCACTAATGTATGCCAACCATTGTCACTGCTACATTTTCCAAGGCTGAAACAAACATAAAAAAACACAATTACATCACCACAACGACTCAATTTATAAAGAAAGAAAGAAAGGCGCATACAAATAGAGAGATGACATAAAAGTTCTCACTCGGTTCCCTGTGGTGCTGTTTTAAGCTCCAACACACTCTAAACAACACCAACGGGGGCTACGGCTTCCTGAGCATCAGCGACCGCGCCACCTTTGATCTCTCAATCAGCTCATCAGCCTTTTCCCTCCCGACAAAAACACTCACAGCCCTTCTTCCTCTCTATCACACACACACACACACACACACACACACACACACACACACACACACACAGAAATATTCCTTCAGATAAATCACATTTCTCATGCTCTCTATTTTCCATTTCTTTCTCTCTGCTTCTCTTCTTTTTCACACACATCCTTGATCACAAACTCATTCCACATGCTGTGTTTTCTCACTCTTGCTCACACACACACACACACACACACACACACACACACACACACACACACACACACACACACACACGTCTAAGGCAAGGCCACGGAGGTGGGTGTCTCGCAGGCAGTAAGAGGGGTAAGTGTTATTTGTTAGCTTGCTTCACCCTGTGCGCCACTGCAGTGTCTTCCTCTCTGTGATGATGGCTGGCTGTCAGCCAACCAGCAGTGTCAAGTGAGGGAACGCTTCAGCTGTCTGCGTCCTCTCACTCCCCCAGCGTGTAGCTCTGTGTTTCTCGTACCAACCCCCATTGTTTTATAAGAATGATTCAAATACATCTGAAAGCTGCACTTTCACACGTGCTCCTTCATACTGTGACCATCCCATCCTATTTCGCTAATGCTGCCACTCATTATCCCCGAAATCGTCTACAGGTAAACCGAGGACACTTTAGTCGCTGCCGATGCTGATCGGTTCGGGCCATTTGTTAATAACATTTTGAACACCTTTGTGGTTCTTGCCACGTTAGATTCCTGTTAGCTAACTTGCTGCATTACCAGATGCCAGCAAAAGACTTGCGCTCGGAGAGCACATCCACGGCTGAGGCTAAGGCCCCATGCTGGCAGAACAGACCCAGATCCACAGCGACATTTCTACCTATTCTTTCTTTACCCATGATGCACCGGGTGTTACTACATTATTATTGTGTATTCTTGCTGCAGACAAACAGCCCTGACAACAGTCCCATCCAGAGGTGATTGTTGGGTATGAATTAAAAGGACACAAAGATGTGCTGAACCTGAATCGTGAATACAGCGAGTTCAAAACCAAAGCCCTGTGTCCAATTTCCTATTTCCTGCTTGAGTAACATTTTGTAAAAACCTCGGTGCACAGCACTTTTAGCATACGACGTAGCCTTTCTATGAGAATGAAACCATATGTTTGCGACTCTTAAGTAAAAGCCGATTGACTCGGAGTGAAGAGGACAGGTAGGGACGTCAGAACGTGGAGCGTGAAGGACTAAGGCATTGCTGGCTTTGATCTTTTCATGGGATTTGTTGACAATCCATGAATTAGATATTGGCAGCCTTATCCCCTAAAGCCTCGACTATCTCATCTCTTTCTTCCTGTTTCCTTGTTATTTGTCTTTGCTTTCTGTTGCTTTCCATTCTCTTAGATTGCTTCGTCTCTCTCTTCCGGATATTCATTGCCTGCACTCTCTTTCCTCCTCTGCGTCCGACCTCATTTATCTTAGTGCCTCCCCGTCTCTCATCCTTTCCCTTTCTCTATGCCACTTCCTCTAATAGCCTGGTTCGCTCTCCCAGCCTCTCCTTCTCATGTCTTTTTTCTCTGTTCTTCTTTGCCCCTCCTTTCACTTTCCCTGTGTTCAAACCCTTCAGCCCTCTTCATTCCTCGACCTTTTTCTGTCTTTTACTTTCATCCCCTCTTCTCTTTTTTCTCTCCACCAACACCTCTTTATCTCTGTTGTGCCTCCTCTTCACTTTTGCCGGTTTATCTCCTTACCCTCCCCGTCTCTCCATCTTCCAGCCCTGCCCGGTAAATATGACAGAGACATCTCTCCTGTGACATCCAATTGTGTGTTGTGCCTCTATCTGCCTCCACAAACATTTGACACCATCAGTCACCTCAGAAAAAGCTTCTCCTCAAAGGCAATGACCACAGCTTTTGTGAAGGAGACACTCATCCCCACATGCAAACAGTCTGATGCCTTTGATCCTTTAGAAACACTGTTTCAACATATCTCCATGTTTAGCATGACATGCAAAAACTGCAAACACATGCCTCATTACTGAGGCACAAACACCTGAGGAAGACCATTTCTGGGTGAACAGTAGCCATGTCTATTAAAAAATAATTACTGGCAACGAAACTGTAGTGTGCAAATATGCTTCATTCGCTACATTTACTTGATTAAAATGCTTTTATGTATCACTTTCAGTTCCTTTATCACAGTGAAGCTGGGTCAGCATAGGACACAGATTTGTCACGCCAAAGACAAAGATGGCAGTTAAACAGGAAACTGTGCAGTACTCTTCAAACAGTACTGGTTTCAGATGCTTCGTCCCAGTTTCCACTGATCGTGCTGACATTTGTAAAGCAAATCTTTCGTCCGGGTTGTAAATTTAATCTGCGAATCTGTACAAAATCCCTCAAATGCAAACGTTAAAAGTTAAAAGGATCTTTTTTAAATAAAAGAAAATATTTCACATATGCCTAACTTTTAGAGTTTAAAGCTATTTCTGGGATTCTGGGTGATTATTTGACATGTATTTTGTTGCTTCCAATAGAAATGATGCTGAGGAAATTTAGAAATCGAGGCTTTTAAATGTGAATTCTGCGTTTGACTCAATGTTGGAGTGAGTTTTTCTGATCTGGCATTAGGAAAAGGAAACAGCTGATCTCCAACTGACCGTCATCGCTGTTGTCGTCCACCAGGATGATCTCTTTGAGCAGGTGCGCTGGTGTGTGATTGACAGCCGTGTGGACCGAGCGCAGGATCACTGACAGAGCCTCGTTGACGAAGATGAAGATTAGGGAGATCTGGGGGAGATCTCTCGGGTAGCTGATCTTTCTACATCTGCAGGAAGACGCAAAACACCACAACGTCTGTAAAATGACACTTTTCACTACATGGACGTTTATCTTTATTATCATTAATCATCGGAGCCTTTTTATCTGTTAACATACAGGTGTGTTCACATTTTAACATTAAGCAATACAAGGTGCCTAAAACATTAAAGATTTAGTATTGATTATCATTATTTATAATATCTCTGATCAATTTCATGTCATATTGAATAAAAAGGAATGTGTCTTTCCTTTTAAAAACAGGGACATTTCTCAGTGAACCTTCACTCTTCAGCAGTAGCATATTTCATTAAGGATCTGCACGCTCCGCTCATCCTTGATTACTCCAGCAAAAGACCAAACTGCCTCCACGGAGCTGCTGACATCTTGTTCAATAGGGCTGAAAGGCAGAGCACGTGCTGCTTCCTGTTCAGCTATAATCACATGGATTTTTTTTCCCCAAGTTGGCCTTTTCACTGTGTGCGCCGTTTCAGATAGAAGGTCTATTTTTGTGTTGTTTTTGTTTAAACAGCTCTAATGAAGAGGAAAGAGGCAGGGTGAGGCTTTGGCACTAAGTTTATCACATATGGGGAAGGAAATGGCTTCGTTTATTGTCTCCTTTTCATCTCTTTTATTTTCTTTTATCAATAATCTTATTTCCCATGTGAAACTAAATCTTAATTGCAAGTTTTTCTATGACAAATCCGGTGTTTACATTGCATGAGGTTGGATAAGTCTTTTTTTAGGGGTTTTAGCAGAAAACTATTAGAAAACAGAAGCCGACATTAACAAGATTAACCAAGAGTAACCATGGAGAATGGACCTATCCGCCACCCCCCCCCCCCCCGATACAATACTGTAAAAGTCTTGAGCCATCCCTCATCACTTTATAATTTGATAGGAAAATGATATATAGGTGCAGCAATGAATTGAAACATGTGCAGGCATAAATGGAAATACAGTAAATGAGGCAAAAAAAGAATGTGTATGATTCTAATGAGTTTCTTCGGCCTGAAGCCTCTGAGACGGCTTCCTGTCTTTCTTCAAGTCTGCAGGAACAGTTCTCCAGGCTCCTTGAAGGACATTCAAAGCTCTTCTTTGCATGTTTCTGCCTTTTGTTCCGTTCTGTCAGGATGATCCCACACTGCTCCAATAATATGGACATCCAGGCTCTGGGGACTGATAGTGTTCCAATGTGTTTTGGGTCATTGTCGTGCTGAAAAATGATGCCTTTGTGGGATTGTATGGTGGATCAAACGCTAATTTCTTTCAGCGTTAATCAGTGTTGACAAGATCTCCAACACCACTGGCTAAAAGGCAGCCCTAAACCATGACGGAGCCTCCACCCTTACAGATGGCTGTAGGCACCCCTCCATCAGACCTGCTGCCACTGATGTTCAGTCCAGTCCTTGTGTAATGTGGCGTAATTCAGCCTTTTCTTCATTTCCATTCATTATGAGTGGCTTCTTGTTAGCCACCCTTTGGCAAACAGCTGATGGATCAGCTGGAGGGTGAAGTGTCACTCAGGTGACCTGGATTTTTTTCTCCCTATTTCCTAAGAACATGATTTTCAGATTCTGTTCATCAGGCCTGCAATTTCGTCTTTTGCCCTCCACTTGTCCGGTTTCCTCACTACACACCATACCGAGCTCTTTGGGAATCGCCTTGTTGGTGCAGAAATGCTATTTTAAGCCTGTCAAACTGTGTTATCTTTGGGATTCATAGATTTAACCAAAAAAAATGGAAACAAATGTGTATTTGGGGCAAGCTGCTAGTAACAACGTGCCTAAAGATACAATTTAAAATGGGTTCTTTTCTATTACGTGTAGACACAACACTGGTTCATGCCTGAGTTAGGTGCCTTTTTTATGCTTGAATGTTTAATAGGTTGGCGTTAAGTGCTTTAACAAGCAAAAAAATTATATATCTGAATATGGTCAGGTACAAAGACTGGACTGAGCGAAAAAGCAGCCAGTGTCCAAAGAAAAACCCTGCGGACCTTCAGAAAGCCCGGAGCTCTTTGGAAACGAAATGTAAAGAAATGAGGGGTAGTTCAGGACTTTTGCACAGTACTGTATGCGTGCCAGGAAATCCAGAAGAACCTTTAGGTTCACATGAATAAGGCTTTCTTTAATAAATAATACAAATACAATCACAGAGCATAGTGGAAATTGTCCAAAGACTCATTGAAAGAATTTGTGAATCATTTTTGAACCCAAATGTTCAGGAAAAGCAGAATGTTTGAAGAGCTTCTTAAAGAAACACAGGAGGCAGCCTGAGGGGAGCAAACCCCCATATTGCAATCATATCGGGAGTATACTGTATATACAAAATACTGCAGGTAAGAGATGCTCCAGCATTTATGGTAATAAGAACTGAGAACCGGAGGAGGCAGTGATGGTGCAATCAGTGTAACCAGTAACAGCAGTGTGTAGGAGATCGGAGAGAACAGCATGAATGATTACAAAAGTGGGAGTGTGAACTCGTCACTTTACAAGTACAGCTTCATTGATTAATCTGAATATGAATGCGATTATGGCTGTAAGAGTCAGCCCATCAGCTGATGGCCCTTCTAATGGCACTTAGAACATCACTACAAACTAATGCTGTCACATCTGTGAGAAGTACTGATGTGCAGCATTGCGCCACTTGTATTTCTATACATATACCATGCTGCTGAAAAGAGAAGTGTAATAACCCCAGAAAACAGATTGACAGAGCATCCCTTAAACTGACGTTCCTTTTTTCTCTCTCATGCTCCTCCTCTCATGCTTCACCACAACTTCCAACTACGCAGTGTAAAGGATCCTTCAGTCAAACTCTTAAAAGTCAAACTCTTGAAACTCTTAAAAGAAGAATCACTGAGAAACCCACCAAAACCAATGGAGACACAATGCACACAATGCACAATGTGTGTATGTGCACAAGCTTAACGCCAAACACGTGGAGGCACACATTCATAAAATGATGTGCAAATTTGAGGCAAACATTTTGCACCTGCTAGCCTTAAAAGCCGAGCACTACCTCACACACTCACAGCACACCATGAGCGTGTGCGTGAACGCCTGCCGACTGATGCCAAGCCCAGCCTAATGGTGCAGCTTTATCAGATGTGAGCAAAAGAGGCAGAGGGAGAGAGATAAAGACTAAAAGAGGAAGGTGAAGTACATGGGGAAAAAGCCAGAGGCTTCATGTGTCCTGTGAAACACGAAAGAAACTGCAAATTTATTAAAAACGAATGCTGACCCTCCACTCATTCTCTGCACAAGCAACCCTTCTGATTTTATTTATTGAAGTTTTGATATATCTGATTTCTGTTACTACCTAATACTGCAGGGTTATAGAGTACCTAATACTGCAAAAATATAGACTATGGAGCAGAGATTATGGTGCCGGAGAGAGCTGCATTACACCGCTGTGCCCCTTTATAATGGCTGTGCTGCACACCTGCACGGATATGATTAGACGCGACTAGTCCACTGATTGCCGTACAGATGTGAATTACTCAGTTACTGTGAGGCATGAATGAAACAGCTGATGCCAATCAGCTAATGCAAGTACGACCTCAGTGCTCTGTGCAAAAGTTTGGGCACTCCTGGGAACATTACGTATTCATGGATTCACTGATCCAACAAAGAGCAGTTTGAGACAACAAACCTCTGCACAGGCTGAAAATCCCCTGATGCACAAACTGGGTCAGGAGAATATGTGGACTCAGATTAGTTTGTGATATTGTCTTGAAACATTAAGATAACATCTCCCATTTTTTCTTTTTTCAATCTGATATTTATTTTTATTTACATTTTTTTTTCCTATTAAGTACAGATTCCAATGTTGAGCGATCTCACAATGGAAAAGAATCCAGAACCAGGCCGACTCTAAAGGTCCACCCTTTCTAAGTTCATCCCACCCCGACCTCTGGGAAACTTTTACTGCAAATTGGACCTTCGGGAGTTATCCTGCTATCAAACAAACAAACCGATCACCAATCATTTTTCCCAGTTGTTAAACATACTGGCACTTTCTGTTTTAGGATCTTAGAAATATAAAAATTATAACTGGACCATAAAATAGTGAGAACTCATTAACTCATGAGGCAGGTCAAAAATTCTCACGGCTGATAACTGATTCAATAAAGATATCAAAGTGCTTCAGGACATTAGGAAAAAGGAGCTGAGGGGCAGTGGGGGACGCAAAGACAAATCTGAGAGAGTAGAGAGCCACTGGTGCAACTGAATATTTTTGGGGGAGAAAGGAAAAGTAAATCTTCTTTACTTTGCAACAGGAGCACCAGAACACTGCTCCATGACCCCTCACCTCCTACCTGCCCCTCACCACAAAAGCCAGCATCTTAGGTATGCAAAGGCAACATTTGGATAATCCAGGCAACACGTTTTATGACTCATTAGCTGACTGCTACTGACATCTACATGGGCCATAATTATGAAATAAATAATAGAACTCTATTAACATTAACACATGCTTTATCTGAGGGTAAATGTATCCATCCAACCAACAGTTTTCACTGGAACAAAATTAAAGTCAGAACTGCTGTCGGTGAGTTCTGCATTATTATGGAAAATGGTGTTCCTTTTTAATGACCCCACGTGACATGCCACCATGCCCATTGTATTAGGCTTGAGGAGGATATCTCAAAAGCAAAAATGTAAAATTCGGATAAATCAACCCTCTGAAGTGTAACTTAGTTTCCCCGCTTGACTCGTACTCACTTGCTTGGCCGATAGTCCGGTATTGTGCGATCCAGAGAAATTCTGTCACTGAGGTAGGCATTATAGCCGTACTTCTCCCTAAGGTGTTTAGCGTCACTCTCCTCAGTCGGTGACAGCGTAGCAGGGAGGCCGCCTTTACCCCGACCCCCAAAGCCCTCAATCAGGCCCAGAGATTTGGACAGACCTGGCCAAGGCAAACAAGAGAAGATTACATGTCAGGATCCTTTAGTGTGCCTGAGTCACTCTCCTCTCTGTAATGCATTCTGCCGCCTACAGCTGAAAGCCTGCCTTACCGTCACAGCTCCAAACTCACATGAATATACAGTATTTTGTCAGGAGCTGTCAAAACAGGTGAACTTCTAGGTTGAATTCATTAGAAGCAGAGCTGGCACAGAGTCGCACAGAATATCTTCAATCTATGGATACGATTTACAAATAGGGTGTGCAAAATATCCCCAATCCAAACCTTCCTGTTCCCACTGCGGCCAGTAAGCCTTCATTTAATGATGGGAAAAAAGTCACACAGGCTAAAAGACGCCACTGAAGAAGAAAGTTTTCACTGCATCCTATCCTAATCAGCCCCACTTAAAGCCCAACCTGACACTCACATTGGGATTTAAAATTAAATGTTTTATTGGAAACTTAATTTCCATTGGTGATCTCTGCAGACTAGAGCAGAAGAAGTTATTAAATATGCTTAGTAGCTGCTGACTTGGTCTTCAGTGGTTAAGCAGATGTAGACTTTGTAACAGAGAACACACTCTCATCAAACACGACCCAAAATTACTGCAATAATGGAAGAGGAGTTTCAGCAGCTGACCCTGTTAGACAGTATCAGGGACAATGCTGGAGCCTTGTTCCTTAGTTTGTATCATTTCAGCTTAGGACTCCAAGCCAGAGTCAAGAAAAAGCCAGACAGCATTGACTTTTAACTTTTTCAGCTTCCTGGAGGGAAATCAAGTTGACATGTTATTTCACTTTAAATGTTAAGGTGCTCTTTACCGTTTAACTGTCTGTACACCACGTCCTCCAGAGAGCTGAGCCTCTTCAGCAGCACCTCATGTGTGATGCTGGGCCCCTGCGCCGTCCCGTTGCCCCGGGGCCTCTTCCCCTCACCTGAAGCCTCCGGAGCGACGGTTTGGATGCTGCGTGCGTTGTTGCACATGGCCCAGAAAGTAATGAACCCGGCAAGCGCGAGCACGTTCAGCACCAGTAAGACCCTCCATCTTCTGAACACAAAAGCCATTAAAAAGTCACCGGTGTCCGGGCTTCCAGTGCGTAAGAGGTCAGGAGGAGGGACAGTCTCAGGTGAGGTCTGAGGCGTGTTACAGTCACAATGCACCAACTATACATGCGCCCTTCAGGCGGACTTCAGAGAAGTGTGCGAGAAAGGACCGCTCTGCTCCGCGGGCTCTGTAGCCGTGTCCGTCCGCAGCCGCAGCGGTTGGAAGGCGCCTCTTATGTGTCGGGATTCAGGTCTTCCTCGGCTCGCGCTGTGCGGAAAGCTGCAGGGATAATTCACAAACAGGTTACATCAACAGACCTTACAGGAGCAGCACAAACTCACATATTTCTGGCTTTCTGCTCCACTTCTGACCAAGTGCACCGATTCCCGACATAAGCCGCGCTTTTACCATTTGACACGGGTTATTCTAGGTTGCATCCCCCTTCTGATGAAATTCGGGGCGCCTGGCCATCGGCTTTCATCCGTGTCACCGCCACTTCGAGCCCGGCTTCACAATCATTCACGGAAGATGTAAGACAAAGACGCGAGCAAATGCTGGGCTTGAGGAACAGCTACTCCTAAATAATGTAACAGTGAGGAGAATATCAAGTCTGTCTTTTTTTTAACGCTCTCCTTTGCGTCTAACACAAGTCGGCAGTGATGCGACTGAAGCGGACTGCGCGCAAAAAAAAAAAAAGATCTCGCGGATGCTCAGTGAAAACCTTCTTAACGCTCACTCAACATTTCTGCTTCTTGTCATCTCACTCCCGACACTCGTTAATGACAGTGAGATGTAGCTGAGGAACCTGCGCGGATTATGAGCGGGGAGCAGCGATTCAGGGGATGCAGCATCCTCTCTCCGGTGAAGGTACTCCGGAAACGCGGCAGCGCAGCAGCAGCAGCGAAGAAAAACGTCCTTGTTTCTCGTTTTTTTCCCCCTCACATTTTGCACTATTCAGTCAGCACATACCGACGCTTTCCTGTTATTCTTTAAGCGCTTCTTGTTTGTTGTGCTCTGTTATTTCCTCTAATTCTCCTTATAATGTGTACACCCCTCATCTGGAACGCGGGAATCAATCAGGCAACGTTTCACTTACGGCGGGTCAGCGGTGGCGGTGGGTGGGGTGTCTGCTTACTGGTATCCAATTAGCGGCAATTACCCAACATTAAATGCTGTATTTTACAGCGGGTCCCAGAACGCGGCACAAGCAAATGTTTTACTGATGATTTCACCACAGGAGTCGGCACAGTGGGGCGTTTTTTACACCCCTGTTCACAAACTGTAAAAGCACAATAACCCAATTCTACATCTAAAATTAAAATTTCTCGCAGTGTTCCTGTTATTTCCTCTAATTCTCAGTTTTTAAATAAGATCTTCATTAACAGATCAGATGAAGTGAGAAAGCAACAACGTTAGAAACCTATTCTATTCATTTTCCTTGAATACAACTCTGCAAAAACTGCAACAAAAAACACGAGTTTTTCTAATTTTTACATTAAAGTTAATTTACATGTAAAGCATAAAAGCTGGTTACATTTTTTGTGACACTTTCTGGTCATTTGAAGTGTAACTGCAGCTGCTGCTTAATAACCTTATTTGCTTGTATGCAGTCAGCCTTATTAGAGATAAACGTGTGTGCCTGTGTGTAAACGGATTGGTGCTCTTTTGTTCATGTTGAGCACTAAAAGCAAATTTCCAATACGGCTCCCAGACTGGTGGAGCCGGGGATCGGATCACCGACCCTTCCAGTTGGTGGCCACAGCCACCCAAGACTGGGGTCCAACTGTTTTTAGGTTCTTCTCAGTTTTGTTGCCGCGTTCTTTAAAGTTTACGGTATGGCCGGTTGCTAAATTTGATGTTTTTGTGGAGATTTGTGAAATAGCTCCACCTAATGTATGAATTTCAGTCAGGTTTTAGGCCAGGATGCTCTACTGATACTTGTCACACAGATTTAATATGGACAGTGGTTTGTACACTGGTGCTGTTTTAACTTACCTTTTGATACTGTGGCTCTTTCTATCCTACAAGCAAAATTAGAAGCCATAGGTTTAGACTATATATGTGTAAGATGAATGAAATAATCGGTCCTCAAGGTTAGCCCTTCATAACGTTACTTTTGGTGTGCCTCAAGAATCTGTTTTAGGTACATTTATGATATGTCTCAGGCTGTCCTTGGAAACCTTTCCTTTATGTGGATAACTCTGCTTTTGTTGCTAGTTGGGAAAAAAAACTCCACAGATATCAAACTTTACTCAGAAAACAAGCTTTCAGTCCAAGACCAAAAGTAACATTATTGTCAGTAATCAAAAACTTAACAAGGTTAGAAACCTGTCAGTCAAATGTAACTCAGCTCAGCCAATAGTGTAAAATACAAAGGAGTCACCTTAGACCGAATTTATCAGGTACAAGTACATCTGATTAAAAAAATAAACACAAAATTAGACTCTTATGTAGAAAAAAAAATCTTTGTTTTCATCAAAAGAAAGAAACATGTTATACTCTGCTCTAGTCCAGTCAGACTTTATCCATGTAACTCATGGTTTAAGGGCCTTCAGAAAGGAGTCAGCTCAAATCAAAATTACATGCAGTCCTCAACTATTCACGTCAGCAAACAATGTTATATGCTTCCGTGAGGGCAGATTACTTATCTTTAAACCTCATGTTTAACATCCAAAACTGCCACATCAGCCCAAAAAAGTAAATAAAATAAAAAAGATATTGTGCTATAAAACTTTGGAATGAAACGTTACCGTTTTCATCTGAAAACATTCTCGTGTAAACGGGGCCTAAGAGGACGCAAAAAAGAGAGGTTTGACAGTTTTGTGGATGTAAATTTGGTGTGTGTGTGTGTGTGTGCGTGTGTGTGTTAAAGTGTGCTAGTGAATTAGTCAGCATGTGCGTCTGTGAGGAGCATGAAGGAAAGCAAAGGAAAATATTCTCAGACGTGAGGTTTGTGCTGGGCTTTGATGCCACGTTTCCTGCTGTTCTGATGGTGTAGATGATAAAAATTAATGTTATTAACTGATGTTAATAATAATTCAGCCCCAGGTGAGTGCTGAGTGAGTTTTACTGGCCCCATGTATATTTTTACTTTCATATTTTTTAAATATTCATATTTTATTTATGCTTTTCCTGACTCTAAATCTGCAAAATAATGTTTCTAAAGCCTTGAAATAAACATGGTCCGGTACACCCCACGCCCCCCTTTGGACTCACCCCTGCTTGCTGCAGGCATCGCTGCCGTCAGCCTTCAGCAAAATGCCAAAACGTCTGTATCATTACTGTAGCGTTTCGCTGTGTAAACTAGGATTTGAGGGAGATTTAAAAGTAAAACATTGCCCAAAATTCTTATTGAAGGTACGAGAGAAAGTAGGGAAAGAAGAAAGCAGAGAAATGGGGATGACTTCAAGTGAGAGAAAGATACAATGTGGCGAGAGAAAGACAAAAACGAAAAAAAAACCTTATTGCACTCCAGAGTAGTGAGGAAGATGAAAAAGTGTATCATATCATATATTTAAAAAATGATTTCACATTGATGGTCTATTTATAAACAAGTATTTTGCCAAAGTGCTTAAAACACTTTTTAAAATAATCTATTTTTTTTAAAGAACTGTAGTAATTAGGCGTATCGTGGGCAATTTCCACTGTAAATATTAATGACAGTGAAATTAAGGAGGAAAGGCGGTAAAACCAGCTGAGCTCAGCTGTGATGTTATTAAGGATCCTGGTCTTCCAGCTGCCTTCACGAAGTCCAGACTCCTGTGCGAACTCGTGCGAACTCGCGTACTTGAGTACTGAGAAACAAGCTGGGTTAATAAACTATGATGATGAAATGTAGTAAAAAACGGTGGGTTTATATCTGCACAACATTTAAATTACCGTCAGTGTTAGAAAACAGGAACAAAAGGTGTAATAAACTGTAATTAAACAGGAACAAATGGAAAAATAATTTACAGACAGAAGATTACTGAAGGTTGTTTACACACACTGTAAAATCAGTGCTAGCACAATGTGCTAATGATGGCAGGATTCCACACTTGTCTTACATTTTTTTATATTGTCAATGTAAATAAAGACTTAAAATAAGACAAATTAATGATGTGTCAGCCCCTCCGTAAGGCCAGGACATGTAAATTAGAAAAAGTAAAACAATAAAAAGTACCTTTGAAATTAAGAAAAAGTATTCACAACCTGAAAGATGCATAAAGGATGATGAATTTGAAGATCCTAGAGACGTCATTCTCGAGTTATCGCATTCACACGATTTTCAGAAAACTTGACCTCTGACCTTTATCTTTAGGTCAATGTGGCCGAGATTCAAACTCGTCTGAGATTGTTAGTACGTGCATCTGTGGTGTGAATTTGAACAGACGCTGCCGACACCAAGGCTATGACACCAAGGCTATGACACCAGTGTGATTTATTCTTTGAAACAGGTGAGCTAACAGAGAAAGAGAAGCAGAACCAAAGCGTGTGAATGTGTTAACTTCACCCCACAGGGGAGATTCACACATCCTGTTTCAGGAAACGCAGAAACGCAAAGGGCGAGGTGGAGGGCGAGGTGGAGGGCAAGCCAATCAGCAGGGAGGAAGAAACAGAACACTTCACGCTACGCGTGTGGAAAAGAAGGCCATTGACTGCACTGTGAACAAAGAGAAAGATGATGGTGAGGATGACGACTGATTAGATCAGCAGGAAAAAGGTCAGATACACACACACACACACACACAAGCAGGACGGAAAACACAAAGATGTTAGACCTCGAAAACCTCACCAATAATCAGCCATTAATAACCCTATTGGTAAATAATAAAACAAAACTGAAACAGTCCGCTTGCCGTGTTCTGGAAGGGCATGGCGTTCCAAATTACTGGCACAGCCTGGATCTAGTAGATACAGGTCCAAGCTCAGGTCAACAATGGGCCAACTAAACACAAAGAGGTAGTTTCACCTGTAGGCACAAAGACACAAAAGCCAACCCAACTGCATTGCACCTTGTATCATAGGCATGGGTCTGGCCCTGATGCAAACTATCCAGAAGAATTTGTCAAAGCGAAGCAAAAGATAAGAAAGCTGTGAAACTGACACTCTCCACTTCCTGGCAGAGCACGACCACAAAGTGAGTAAAGCGAAATTACAGCTGTGTGAGGAGTGTATGAAATTCCTCAGTTATGTAATTTCTCAGAAAGGCAGAGCTAGATGACATCAGAAAACAAGCTATTTTGCAAGTGCCAAAACCGCGGGCAAAGAGACAGATGATGTCCTTCTTAGGTAAGACAAACTCCTGCAGACCTTGAATAGCGACCTACTCAGAAATAACCAGACCATTATTAAACCTTATCTACACAGATAACACGGCAGCACGACAGGATCACTGCAGAGACGGCCTTCTGCAGCCCCCGCACTTCCAAATTACTCATATGCCATTCAACAGTGCCGAAGTATCTCTGCATCCAACCACGCGCATTCATTGGTCATTCTTTAACCAATAGATGGAGTATCATTTAAACAGCTACCTGCTCCTGTCCTACATAAGTGACCGCTCTGGCGGGTCTTCCCAGCGCTTTAACACAGTGACTTTAACTATACATAACGCGCAGAAGACCGACGCTGGCATTCCTCTGATCAGACTGGATGCCAGTGGCACACATGCAATATGCTCCGCTGTGATCCAGCCTAAGATCTCAGAGACCACTTCCACGCCTGAATCAAACATTTCCACTCCCGCACCACTGAGCCAAGTGCCAATCTCTTAATGACGTAGCTAAATGTAACAAACCATCGCCACAGTCACTGAATTAGATTCCAAAAACAGATGGCTGGAGTGGATGCTGTACTCTGCACAACAGCTAAACCACACAGATTGTGTGCGACCACAGTTAGACAAGAGCCATTTCCACTTGGCTTACAGACCGACCCCAGTGGGTTACAGTGTATTGTTGTGCTGCACAGCCTTGATTTAGCATCTTTAGTCTATTTCTCATGACAAGGTCTACTCCCACATGGTGGACCAAGATGATACTGCTGTACTCCTTTTCATAGATCAGAAAGAGAGCCACACCGTGGCGGCTCATTGGTACATATACTGTTGAATTAAAGCAGTAAAACACTTTACAGTACTTCATTTCATAGCAATCAAATGAATGTGAGTGTGTGCAGAAATGGGTCACCCAGATAGCTGGTATGAATCAAGAAGCTCGGTAACTCTGCAGCTTACTGAGAGACATGCCAACTCTGATCTGCAGGCAACTCATGAGAAGAGAGAGTCTGAGCGTGTGAGTGTGTGAAAGAGAGAAAGACCGAGGAAAAGAGAGGTATAGTGAGTTCAAAACCAACGCTAGATTGTGTGAGACGAATCAAGAGACAAACGGAAAGAAACATCAAGGGAAAAGGAGAGGAGAGCGTCAGTGAGATGCACAGGGGGAAGCAAAGATGCAGAGAGGAAAGGAGAAAAGAGAGTTTTTTGAAAAGGTGGGTGGAGAGACACTGGGGAGGAATCAAAATTCAAAGGGAAAAAATTCCTAAAGCAGTAGAGAGAGACACGCTGAAATGCAGGAGAGAACAAAAGAGGGGAATGTAAAAGGGAGAGATTGTGTGACAGCAACACAGAAGCAACTGGGTAAAAAAAAGTAGGTGTAAGAGTAGATTTGAACTGATATTAGCTGAATGAGTGAGCGTGATAGGCTCCGCTCAAGGACTCTTGTCAGCCCCTCAAGTTGCTGTCGAGAAGCTAGTCAAGTGGTGGACAGTTCGGGGCTGGAGCAGACAAGTTGAACTAAATATCACCCCTGAAAAAGAATAAAGGCTCTAAGGCTGGCTGTGCTCTGGGGATCCAATCAGTTCCATGTTTTTATGTGTCTGTCAGTGTTTACGTTTGCTTTATTTGTCTCGCTATCTTTAGAGTGCGCACTACATTTTCTGTGAGCAAGAACACAGCCCTGGCTGCTCCAACAGTGCCGATTGATTTGAGCACATACAACGGAAAAGGAAACGTAACACTGGGCGGGTGGCATTTCAACATAAAGGTGCACTCTGCAAAGTTCGGTTTAGATTTGGAAAACCACTCCAGCGTACGAATGCACACGCATCACATATTCACATATTCATATAATCACGAGCACTGATACATTCGCCTACTGCAGAATATAAGCACAGCTCTGGTTATCATCACAACATATTGGGTTTTGTGCTATATCAGAAACACATGTAGGAAAATAACAGTTTCCTAGTGTTAGCATTCGCACGTTGTATAAATTCATTCCATCTCAAAGGTTTCTGCTACCTTTCTGTAAATATGAGGGTAATGTTTGCATGAAAAAGGCCAGATTGACCCCATATCAAAACTGTGTTTGACCAACATCTCCTGCACACAGCTCCTGCAGCAGGAAATCTTTATGCTCATTATTTCTATACCTGAAATAACCAAAAACACCTGCAGGACCGCTGATTGTGAAAAAGGATGGTTCGTATTGTTCCACCGCGGGGCAGAGGAGACGAAGTGGAGTCTGGGAACAAAGTCAGCAGGAGAGCCGTGTGAGGTTAAGGGTGGGCTTGAGGTGATGAGGGGGATTTCACAAGATTATCCTATAAATAGTGTGGAAAGTTTCTTTAGTGATCAACCGCAGTTTGTAACACTGGCACACGGGTGATATAACTGTTCTAAAAGTTAGCCCTGGGCTTATACCTCTGCACGAGTTAATGCCATTCTCCACGAGACTTTATGAGTTGCTGAGCAGGATTTGAGCATGATGAAGTTAATCACTGCGCTGTGGAGAGGGGGAAGAGTCATCCAAAAAATTAGAGCTTCCTCTTTTAACATGAGCTTATTTCATTTATGCAGTGGCGCTGGTCCCGTGGGAGTCCATTGTGATCTCAGCTGACTTTGGCAGACGCAGAGACAAATTGACCTTCACGCTGGATTGACCGGTGTGGGTGTTTCTTTTCTAGTGGATCAGAGTGGGTATGCAGCATGCATTAGTGGGGTGGCACTGCGCGGCTAATAAGCACAGTCAGAGAGCTGAAGGGTATGTTAGGCCAGTCACTACCAAGTACTTCAGCCTCCCACATGTTTCTGTCTGAAAGAGGCACTGTGTGTTTGGTCACCAGTGGTTCTAAAGTGCATTTGAAGGATGACATTTCAAAGGTTCGGGCTGCGGGGCAGCAGTCTAAGCCTAGACTTCCCTCACCCCAGCCGCCTCTTCCATCTCTTTGTTTTTGGCCTCAGTCTGCAATATGGACCAAGCTCTTGTTGCGTTTGTACAGTGAAGAACCGGCCCGTAACAACAGGCCAGATAACCCGAAGCACCCCCACAGGTTGCCCTGAAGGACATGGTCAAATGCCTTCTACAAGTCCATAAAAGACATGTAGGTCGGGTGGGCAAACTCCCACCCCTCAAATATGCTGGAGAGGATTAAGAGCTGGTCCAGTGTTCCGCGGCCAGGTTTGACTAATGGGCAAACTCTCCTCTCCAGAACCCTGGCGTAGACCTTTCTGGAGAGGCTGAGGAGTGTGATGCCCCCATAGTTGGAGCGCACCCTCGGGTCACACTTCTTGAACAGGGGAACCACCACTGAAAAAACTCAAGCAGTTTCTGATTTGCTGCGTGCCGGGCTGACGGCGACAGCCACATCCAGACAGCCGGGGATATCAAGCCCGGCAGTTTATGATGTCAAGAAAAAGCTGGAACTCACCGCGAGTGCTGACAGAAGAGCTGGCTCTGGTAGGAAGAAGTCAGTAAGGGTCAAGTCTGTTACAAACAAGGTCAAACAGAGGACAACCCCCTAAGATCAATTAGAAGGATGACTGCTGACCCCAAAATCAGTATCCTTGAGAAGGATAGTTAAAAACGACCTCCAAGAGCCAAAGTCCCACTACTAACACAGCAGCAAATACAGACACGGCTCAACATAGCAAAAGCCACCTTAAACGACTGGCCGAAGGAGATGTGGCCTCCGCAGAGTCCAGCTCTCCACCCACTGGATTATATTGTGTGGGTAACAGTTTTAGAAGGAAGCCTGCAACACTTCATGCTTCAGTTCAAGCTTTGAAGGCCTCAGTAAGAAAGACGTGGCAGAAACTGACATCAGACTACATTCAGACCACCTGCCGCTCCAGGCTGTGATCAGGGCGGACATATTGAAAAACAGATGGAGTGTACTTGTATGGAACGACGTGGCTTAACAAAATAAAATATAACTTTTGGTGCCTTTTTGTTCAAAATTGCAAATAATTCCTTAAGCGTGAAGTTTTTTTGGTGCACCCTGTAAAGCACCGCCTCCCCCTCCTGAGTTGTCTGACAGTTTGCCAGAATCGGGAGGAATTCACTGGCCTCAACGAACTTGACCCACACCTGGGTTTTTGCTTCAGCTTCTGCCATAGCCACACCTGGCCTGCAGGTAACCAAGTCTGATAAGACTTTCTTCAGCCTGAAGGCTCCCTTCACCTCTGGGGTCCACCATCTAGTTGTGGGATAGGTACCAACAACTTTGCAATGGCGGTGCGGAACACGGTCCACTCAGACTCAGTGTCCCCAGCCTCCCTCGAAATGTAATCGAAGCTCTGCCAGAGATGGGAACTGAAGATCTCGTGGACTGGGGCCTCTGCCAGATGTTCCCAGCAAATCCTCTCAATATGCTTTTGGGTACACCAGGCCTATCCAGCATCTTCCCGCCACCTGATCCAACTCATCACCAGTGATGACTAGTGTAAAAAAAAATCTACTCTCCTAAATAACAGAAGAACAATCAGTTTTTATTTTTCTATTGGTGATCAGGCACATATGGCTGAGAAGCTACACAGTATATATAAAATTATTTTTAAAAAATCTATCTATCAAAGGGCCTCGATTCAAGATGGTCTGGTTTGAGTGTAAATGTGTCTGAACCTCACTCTAAATCCTCAGCTGAACTCAGCCTCCATGCATGAATCAGGAGAGGAGAGCTTTCACGGTTTCGTCTCTAATGCTCAGTGACAGTGTCACAGCAGGTGGAGCTCCTCACAGAACCAATCAGTCAGATCTGTTAACAGAGGAGGTGCGATGTGAGATGACGAACTGAAACAGAACCACCAACATGCCAAGAACTGCCTTTAATGTGCACCCGTGTTCCACACAGACAACTCATCCTCCTCATCCTTGTCCCCATCCTGTCATCCCCTCTGTCACTCTTCAGCCTCCCCCATTCATGTTCTGCCAGGCCCCCTCTGCTCCACTCAGCTCCCACGCTGCTCTTGGCAGGCTGCAAAAATCAAACTGTGTAAACTGTCAGCATACAGCTGATAGAAAAATATTTCAATCCGCCTACTGTGACGGTGAGCCTGTGCGTGTAACGCCCAACCTTTTGACCCCTGCACCCTACTCGAGCTGCCAAGACTTTATCAGATCTACTGTAATAAAATGGTTTTCGACCCATGTGTGCTGATGTATGGTCCGTTGGGTTTCTTAGCTCTAATTTTTAAGCTGTCCTACTTCCCATAATGCCTCAGGGTTTTAGGGGAAATCTGAGCCAGCGATGAACTTCTTAGACGTCCCTTTCTAACTTTGCTCACAGACAGCATCACTTTAGCCTGGTGACTTTTTAGAAAGGTTAGAGTATTATGGTGTTAGATTTGTTAAAAAAAAAAGGTTGTTCCACTGTTTTCCTATAAAAATATTTAATATTAACATGATGTATGTTTGCAGGTATGCACGGATTATTTCAACTCGAAATGGTGCAATATTTATGACATGTGCGATGCACACCGGGCATCCATGAAAGCAGATGTTGTGGCATCAAAGAGTAACATTTATAAACTTTAGTAAAAAGATAAACAGCAAAACGTACAAATATTTGGCACATTGTGGAATATTTTTTTAATCTAACGAAAGATGATTTGACATAAAAAGCAGAATCAGTCAAGTTTCCTCAAGTGCAAAAGCATCATGAGGCACTGCTGGTGTTTTTACTGAACTTTATTAAAATACTGGCCTGTTAAAATTTAAAGGGATCTTAGGGGAAGAAAAAAGCATCATTTAAAATTTAATAGCAGCTTCATCTTTGCCTTTTGTAGTTGAGTAATATCTTAAAATTGTAACAGTCGTGCTTACCTCCAGGATAGCTCCTGTAACATTATGTTTCAGATGTCAGTGGATTTCATCATGGAGACTCTTTAAGACTTTATAATCACAGCTTTTGGAAGTTTAGACTTAATGGAGAAGAACTCTATTTTATCCTCTGTTGTGAGATCTGTAACGTGTGCTCGATATCACAGTCAACACCTGAATGCTGTTTAAACACAACTTGAGATGTCTTTATTTACATATGTAAAAACAGAAAGAACACAAGCAGACTGCAGTAAATAGAACGCTCTTTAAGCAAAACTGCATTTCTTCAATTCAAATATTGAGTTTAAGCACAACGTGCATCTGAAATCATCCTCAGTGTCATCACATAGATCAGAACCTGCTCATTAGTCTTTGAGTTTAACATCAAAGTAGCTTTCTGCAGCTGACATTTTATTGCCACCTTAACACAACAACGAGCTCCTGAACGTGTCAGACTGTGATGTTGGACCCTCTTATTCAGGACAACCATCCTCAGCCTGTGGAAGCAGCATCTGGAACAGACTTCTCAGTACAACATTCTTCTTCTCTGCTGCTGCCTGACATTCATCTGTCAAACCTCCTCAGTCTCATCTGCCTGACCACCTCAGCCCTGGCGTCTTCGGAGAGGTGGAAACCATAAGGAGGGGGAGCGCCGCTCTGCCTGGTTTGACCTACAAAAAAAAAAAAAAAGAAGAATTACCATAAATTCCGGACTATTGAGTGCACCTGAATATAAGCCGCAGGTGTCCAGGTGTTGTAACATGAGATATTTACAAAGAAAGATGGTACACAGAAAGATTATTTAATTTTTAATTA
>JAVDPK010002474.1:81593-93410 GCA_034780415.1 Cichlasoma orientale | reverse complement strand
TTTTTTTTTTTTTGGTATTTATTTACTTTATTTATTTGTATCCTTTGATATTTATGTTCACTGTTGAGTATTATTTTCGTTATGTTATATTTGTATAATAATTGAAAAACCTAAATAAATGATTTAAAAAAAAAAAAAAAAAGAAACTGCAAAAAATTATCTCAGAGAAGTTGCAGTCACTGAGTCAATTATGAACTCCTCTGTATACCAAACTAATCTAGTCAAATGTGAGGCCATGTGTCTGACAGCTAAAGCTTAGTTCATGCAGCAGGCCGATGATTCCGAGCACAGCAGCAAATCTACAACAGAATGGCTGAAAAAGAAAACAATCCGTGGCCCAGTCAAAGACCTCAACCTGCCTGAAATGCTGTGCTGGGACTTTAAGACAGCTGTGCATAAACGAATGTCTGCAAACCTCAATGAACCGAAGTTGTAAAGAAGTTTTAGCTGCTAAAGGCGGTTCTGCAAGCGATTGAATCGTGGTTGTACTTAGTTTTTCAGTTTGTCTTTATTTTTGTTAAATAAATTATGACACAATATAAAATGTTGTGTTGTTGCTTTTTAAAGTTGTATTTCAATAATTTTAGAACCTGGCAATGACCAGATGATTTTTTTATTATGTCCTGATACATAAAACCTTAGAACTGAAAGAGGGTGTACTTTCTTTTTCATGACTGGAAGTGCATCATAACCATACTTTCCTTGTAAAACTCATTTTACATTCAAGCCACATTTGTTTGAATTTCTTTTCCCCAACTCACGTTTTCATAAAAGGCACACTGCACAACCTCCTTCCCATCTCTCAGGAGGAAGTTCTTGGCTCCGTAGCGACCAACTGTGACTGCAGAGTCTAGAGTGGCTGAGGGGGAAGTGAAGCCTGTCAGATTAATGGTGTTTTTCTCATAAAAAAAACAAAAACCTAGTGAGAGCACACCTGGGACAACAAATCAACTCACCGAATATCTCAAATAAATAAGGCACTTTGTCTTTAAACTGACTCCAGTGTCTCATGCCATCAATAACTGCAGTCAGGATCCTCAGTGAGTTCTCGACAGCTGGTTTCACTGAAAATGTTTCCTGCTCAACACAGCATGCAAATGTTGCATGGATCACCAAAAGTGCATTAAACATTAACTGCAACTTGTGGCTATCAGTCATAAATATATTATTTCTTTTCTATATAAATTTCTACCTTAGTTGGAGTTGGTCGTACAGTGTGTTGTGGATTTGAGCTCTTTTTCCCCTCAAAAGAGGATCCCAGCGGCTCAAAGCTGTTAGTAAATTTCCAGGGGTTCTTCTGTGGCTGCGCAGCATTAGCAGAGGGCCTCCTGGGTGGTGACACTGGAGGAGGAAGAGATCTAGACTGCTGGGAATACTGATGTGTCGAACTGAGTGCTCTATGAGACACCTCCTGACCCATCTGAGACAACCCGGTATGGGGCGCTGGCTGGCTTTGTCCACTCTCACTGCAGCGAGGGGCTTGATATTTGTTCTGTCTGAAATTCATGACAGAGTTGAAATCCTGTTGTCTGAGTGGGTTGCTGGGTTGTCCCGTCATTGAGCTGAAATGAAACGAAGAACCCAGCACTCAGCGAACACCAGTAAATGTGTCACACTTTAAAATCACAGCTTAAACAAGCATTTTGAAGCGCAGCGGTACTGTCCACATGTCTGAAAACTTTTCCACCTTTCATTATCACATCAAGTTAAACACCATGTGGCTATATTTCAGCAATTTACACGCATGAGCATACATAAAAAGAGACAAGCTACAGTATAACCGATACTCAGTATAAGACACCTTTTGCCTCCAGCTTTGTATGGATGAGGAGGGTGTCCATAGGCTCTTATTGGAGGGGCAGGTCCAGGAGCAGGTCTGCTGCTGCCATATTGCTGGGCTAGAGCAGATTTTGAGTTGCTCTGTCTGTTCCACTGTTGGCTTTGAGGAGCACCAGAAGAGGGACCTGAGGCCTGGTAACACCCAAAGGTACCTAAAGGACAGGTAAATTCTTAAGAGGTAAAACTCAACAAACAGCAGCTTCCTCTGTCTGTAGATGTGAAGGGCTATCTAAATCCAAATGGATTTACAATGTTGACCATGTTTATTGCATCTGGAGAGTGTAAGCCATTAAAAACATTACAAATAAACTCGGGCATACTTAAAAGTGTATTTTATTTTTCTGTGGTTACACTGACATCTAGTGACAGAAATACAGCAGAGGCTTAAAGACTGAATACTTCACCTGCTGCGTTGTGAGATACAGCTGAGCTGGTGCTTGCCATGTATTCGCTGTGGGAAAAAAATTCATTCTCAGAGGGAACAGACGTCAAAGGAACCCTGTTTCGTTTCTTCTGGTTAAAGAGCGGCACAGAGAAGCAGCCTGGAGAAAACAGCAGAGGAAACAAAGTGAACGAGACGCAGTGCCCAGGATGTGACACCAGGCAGTAACACGGTGCCTACAAATTTACATAATCATTGACTGTTCATTATTTAACTTGAGCTGCATGTATAAATAAACTCCACAGTAAGCACAGGCTAATTTTATTATTAATCCATACACAAAGGCACTATTACACAACCTGGCTGGAGTTAAAGCAATCAATAACTGTGAGGCGATAAATACACGGGTGTGCAGATGGTAAAATAAATATATTTTTCACCAACCTGCTGTGGGCCTGGATGCCTGGTTTTCCTGTCTCTTCATTGGAGTTGCTTAGACTGCAGTTTATTTAACTGGCAGGAGGTGTTAGCAGGGAAAACACAGGCAAAAGAGAAAGCCCTTACACTTGGTTTTATGTTTAGTATTAAAGGTTAACCAACTTGTAAAGACTTAGTAAGCTAAACTACTTTATTTTGCTTTGGCTCGTTATAAGTAAAAAATAAAATTAGCTAGCTAAAAAACTAGCTTTCGTTTTAAGGCAGCTTATCCAGTACCACCTGAAAGCGTCTGGCTCTTACCATACCAAACTGTTTTCTGTTAACATTTTACATAAAATACCTGCTTTTTTGTTGGCAAAGGTTAGCAAAAGAACAAAAAAAGGGGAGACAACAGAAAGCGCCAAAACTCTGCGGTGAAAGGTCAGGTGTTGCCTTCACGGTCTATAAACAAACTGGGAGGTTGCAAACGCAGCCCAGAATAATGTGACGCCAGTATTTTATGGTGAACTGTTACCTTTTATTTGTGCTACTTCTTGACGATAACGTTTATTTTGGCTGTTCTCTTCTTCACACTCATTTCATTTGGCATATTTCATTTTATACTGAATGCCCTTCCTGATACAACCCTCACAGGGATTTGAGTCTAAACTGGGGATCTTTCTTGTGTTATAGGCACTGTGGTTCTTTTTGACAATACTGTATTCAAATTTTTATTATACATATCATCTGCAGTTGTGGTCAGAAGTTTGCATCCACTCATCATAGATATGAATGTCATGGTAATTTTAAGCTTTTAATAATTTCTATGAACATTTCTTTTTCCAGGGTGGAATTATTGTACAGCAGACATTATTAATCACTTTAAAGAACAAGAATGTGGTGCCCACGTTTGAATTTATTTTTGGATTTTCTCTGATCCACACAGGTTCTGAAGTATACATACAAACTCAAATTCACCCCCACTGATATTTGGTTACTTACTTACTTTTTACTTTAAACAAGCTTCTGGCATAATTTTTGGCTGGATATTTGACCATCCTTTTTGGCAGAATTGGTAGAGCTAATTTAAATTAGTTAATTTTAAACTCATTAAAGATGTATGGTGTACACCCTGGAAAAATAACACTTAAAAAAACCCCAAAACAATTAAAAGCTTCAAATTACCATGAGATTCTTGTCCATGATGAGTGTGTGCAAACTTCTTACTACAACATGATTTCAGCTTTCCGGGTTAAAAATTCATCTCATATGACTCATATAACATCTCATATTACTGGATATTTCACTGAACAGTCTGCACCAGGGATTTTCAAACTTTTTGTGGCATGTCTCATTTCAGAAGCTGGAAAAAGTTCACACCCACACACTATAATTGTGGTCAGTTATTAACAATAAATAGTCACCCAAGTTTAATTTGAGTTGGATAAAGGTCAGGCTGACCTTTAGGCCTGACCTTTATTTAAACAGCATTCCTTGCACAAGGAGCAAAAAAAATAAATAAATAACATAGGCACACACAGCCTGTATTATCTCTACAGAAGTAAATTACATTACTGCATGAGGTTTTGGGATAATATAATAGAAATATGATGACTGCAGGTGATTTGTCCTTTAAGTAAAGTGAAATTTTACACACATGTTGTTGCGATCGCACTAGTTGCAATGTTATCGTCCCCATAAAAAAAGATGAATGTGAACGAATGTGGGTGTGCAAAGCATGAGTGAATTGGAATACAAAGCAAGTCATGACTCCATGAAGGGAAATAAACATGCAGAAGATAACATGATGATAGCATTTCACACAAGTATAGACACAAACAGTAGGATGCATGTATATTTGTGTGATAACAACAATGTGTATGCCCCTGCCTGGCAGTAGCTGGGGGAGTGAGACAAAGAGCAAACTAACAGCCAGCGGCGTTTCGATGTCACTTTTCAAACCTAGTTCCACGTAACAGCTGTCAGTTCCTTTCATTTGTTTCTCTTAGTGTTCTATTTACCACAAGAAAACATGGAATTCCCATCCGTACCTTAATCCAAAGAACTAGAATGCACTAAAATTTGTGGATGTTATATAAGAGCTTCCCCTCATTTGCTACAGTCTATGCCATGCTGAAATGTGAAAGCTATCAGTCCTGGCAGTGTTTCAGGAGATGAAAAGCAAATAGAAATGGGGCCATCTTGGGCTCAGTATATAAGAAAAAACTGGTTTTGTATAGTGCCTGAGGCTCAATGTGACATCTTTGCTGCGCGGTCGAAGGCCACCTTTTGATCTTGGCTTCTTTGTTTTGAGTTTTCTGGCTTTGTGAATCCATAGCAACAGCAGCATTGATGGTCTATTCAGAATGGCCTCCACATCCTCTGAATCCATTGAGGAACTCTTGATCAACACAGTTTGTGAAGCTCAGACTTTATTCCAGGTGAGAAAAAATTCCAATCATTTCAGAAGGTCTCTGCTGGCATGAATCTCTTGCATGGCAGTGTTAATGATTAAAATTAATTGGAAATGCAAAATTTTAATGGGGTTTGTTCATGCATGCCTCTCAGGACAATATCATCCTGTTGCTGGTTATGTCTAGTTATGCCTATGTGTAGTTCCCTATTGCACAATTCTGTTTTAAAAAAGTTGTGAAAAAAACCAAAAAATAACCAGCATTGAAAAGGCTTTTACTGCCTCTTTGTGGAAGAGAATTACAACTAACTGGGGTAATTGGTAGGAGCTCAGTAACATGATTTTTTAAAAAAAAAGCATTCCAGAGGCAGAGTCTTTCAGAAATAGAGATGGGGATCTTTAACTACTCTGTGAAAGACTGCTGATGCAAATAGTTACACAATTTTCTTAACATGAAATCAGATTCAAAGAATCCAGAGAAACCGCTGCATGAAAGAGACGAGGCTGAAAACTAATGTGGAATGGCTGTGATCTAGGGGTTAGGGTTAGGGTGGCAGCAATGCATTAAAAACAGGTGCTCGGGAATAGTTCTTAAAATAAGCCAATGAACGCAGTCCTTCACTGCAGCCACAAATGCAAGTTGAACTCTTAAACTGCAACTGTGTTGCCTTCTCTGGGCAAAGCTCAGTTAAAATGAGCTGAGGCAAAGTGAAACTTTCCGTTGTTTGATGAGTCATAATTTATTTTTCAGTGAGGTCCTGGCTTAGTACAGTAACATCATACAAACCACTTGCTAAACACATTACAACATGGCTCTGTAAGAAAAGAAACTGACAGTTCAGACCTGTCAGACCTGTCAGCCACTGAAAACACAGAAATGCAAAAAAGTAAACGACATGAAATCCTTTATGATGCAAGAATAAGGAAGAATTTTTCTTTCAAAACTACAGCAACTGGCCTCTTCCATCCCCAGAGGGTTGTTAAAAGAACAGGTGATTCAACATAACATGTCCCAACTTTACTGTAGTCACATTGCCTGAAATGAACTTGTTTTCTTGATATTTTTCATAGCATTCCAGCTTTTTTTTTTTAAACAGGGTTTTAAACTGGCTGGGATCGTATACAGTCAAACCCAATCACTAAATGCCCAGAAGACTCACAGATAATGCTGTCAACAAATGCCAGGTTCAACTGTGGCTCAATAAGGCACATTTTGCCTTGGACATCATCTGCATGTTGTTCGTTTGCTTTTAGTGTGCCAAAGAAATACGTATGTGCCCTTTAAAGTCCATTAACTGTACACTCTATAGGTTTTACTAATTTATGCACTCATATTATTTGTGTTTCTGTCATACAAACCGAAGCTCACCTCTAAAGGTCATAAATCCCTTATTACACTTAAAAGACTCAGTTCCTGAGCTAAACGATATTTTGGGGGGTTCATATTTTTATCCCCTCACTTCCACCCACTTCCTCATCTCTATGCGTCTCAGAGAGCCAGTAATTCATCTTGTGTAACATAGCCCCGGGTTTTCCCTAATCTTCTGGAAGTTTCAGCTACCGTGCTATATATTGTTCCTCACACTCCCCTCACGGGTGAAACGCGCATCTGAACGGCGATTACGGATTTTCTACCTCCCAAACTGGCAACCTGCGATTTGTTGAGGGGGAGGCGCTAGTTCACAGTAGTTTCTGGAAAGGAACCTCATGCGTGCACCATGGAGAAAGTGAGTGTCCTGCTACTCGCTTAATGATTATGACTTTCTAACTGACATGTTTAAGAAATTTCGGTGTATTCCTCCGAGTTGCTTTAGGCTTAAATTTACTGACAGTAATTTGGAGGTCGGAGTGGTCAGTCAGCTCTCTACACTGCTTATTCACTGTTTGCTAGTTAGCTTGTTAGCTTAGCGTAATCTCGTTAGTAAGGTGTTGCAGTTTGTACTTGCCGCTTTCACCCTTACAGAACATTTTAACAGCATTGGTCTGTGATGTTGCTTAACTTTACACTACAAAAAGTGTAACTTAATTAACTGTTTATTCGCACACGGTTGCGCCTCACTCGTAATAGTAGACGACAAGGTTAGCTAACTGTTAAGCTAAAGTGCAACAACTTAATCTGTCACACCTGGTTTTTTTTGTGTGTTTTTTTTATCTAAAATTGTCCCTGTAAGGTTTGCCTGCCGCTGTTGCTGTTGTCCATTGTAGCCTGGATGTAGTAAAGCAGCTCTTTAACTCTCGCAAATCACTGGCAAGATGCAAGTTAGCAAATCTCAGTCAAAAGAGCTATCACTGGCTCACAACGTGAATGCTATCAGTATGTCAGGATAACGAGAAACAGAAAGTCACGATTATAGCCCTCTGTCAAATAAATAAAATTGTGAACCTAAGGTGCAGAAGCCCGTCTGTAAGCACATGCTGCAAGAGTATTTTTGGATTAGCTTCGGCGGTGCCGTCCGCAGCCTGCGGTCGCACCGGAAGATCATTCTAGATGCACACTCGGGCGAATGTGTCATGGCTACAGCCGCATGTTGTCAACTCCTTCGTCTTCTCGAGCCTTCTGCCCACCGGTTCGGTCATTTTAACAGAGTATCCGCGCTTCTTTGAAGTACTGATGCGGTTAGTCTTAATAACTTATCTGGCAACGCCGCGAAACATTGAACGCAAAAGTGTGGTGCCGCCGCTGCGAGGAGTTCGCGTTTAATTTTCATAGCCTTTTTGTACTTTATATCCAAAACATTAATTATTACATTAACTATTTGGAAAAGTATGAACGTAAGACTTGCTTCATGCCTAAAGTGTCTTCACAGATACTTAAGTAGTCAGCGTTCACTGTGGTGCAACATTGGTCAACAGTTATTTATCTGGAATAGCTGCTATTGCACTTTTAGTTTTATTAGATGGTTTTCACGAGAACTCAGCAGTGAGTAAGAGAACCTCTTTTTGGAGCAGCGTTTTGCTTCTTTCTTCTTAGTGTGTTATTGATTCTGTCATATTCAGTGGAGGCGCATCATGATTACTTCTCAAACTTTGACAGCCAGCCGTAAGTGACAAAGGGTGTGCAAAATAGTGACATACCTTCACATTCAGCATCATTAGTATTGCTTTGCTGTTGTATTCCCACTGATTTCCTGCTGTGCAAACTAACCTTTAGTGTAAGATACCACTAGCTATCTAAGCACTGTGGTTTAAAAGAAATCCTTACTTGTAAATGACACTAAAGCAGGGTCAACTTCAGTGAGTCTGGACTAGGGATGCTCCTGGCGACCAATTTCTTAGTCATCTGAATGAGGAATGAAAGTTAGACTAAATGGCTCGTCTAAATCTAAGAAACACTCTGATATCAAGTTAAATTTGAGGACTGTTTAATGGACAACGTCAAACACTGTCTAAACAAAAGTAATAAAATGATTAATCACATTCTTCAATAATACTTTAAGTGCTTAACTGTGTGGCATCGTGCATTATGAACATTGTGCTCCAAACAGACAATGAAGAAGGAAAAAAATAATGCACTTAAACTGATGTTAAATGTGATAGGAAAACGTGTTACTGCAAAAGATGTTCATGTGTTAATATGACAAATTGATATCCGGAAGACGAATAAGTTGTGACTGCAAAGTGTAGTGCATCATGCTGTGCATTATGAACGATGCATATTGTTCTACAATTAATGGCAACCATCTCAATAAAAATTCAAGTCAAAAATGATAGAAAATGGATAGATGGACAATTTATTGTTTTATCACTTATTCTGGGCCTGATTGTGGGGGCAGCAGTCTAAGCAGAGAAACCCGGACCTCCTCCTCTTCAGCCACCTCCTCCAGCTCATCTGGGGGAACACTGAGGCATTCCCCGGCCGGGTCTGCCCTGGGGCCTTCTTCCAGTAGGAAATGCCCGGAACACCTTAACCAGCACTCGCCCAGGAGGCATCCTGGTCACAATAATAGGCTTGACAAAAATTTCAGGCCTCGATTAACAGTTACGGTTTTTTCTACAACAGTGTTGGGCTTGAAGCTCTATCTGGTGGGAAATGGCTGCATAACATTTTGGACACAATTTACTGGCATTGGACATCAATTAAAATTTAATTAGATCAAACAACTAGTGGCAGGAGCGACGATTAGTTGACTAGCCGCTCACATCACTAGTTTGGACTTACTTGCTGTAAGGCAGAGCTCATTTTCAGGTCAATGCAGTAACGGAATAAAGACATTTTCTCTCTGTAAGACTTCTGCACGTGTTTGACACCAACAGCTGAATGGTTGTCATTTTCTTTTTCGGTTCTGCCAGCAGCAGCTCTGAAAGGATTTATTCTCCCCAGTCAGGATTGTGTGTTTGTGCATTTAGAGCAATAGAGATGTAGTTTTGTAAATCTGTCTGTTTGCTGTTTGTGATTCATAGGCTTCAGCATTGAAAGACCAGGGAAACAAGGCGCTGAGTGCTGGAAATGTCGATGAGGCTATACGCTGCTACACTGAAGCCTTGACCCTCGACCCATCCAACCATGTCCTGTTCAGTAACCGCTCAGCTGCCTATGCCAAGAAAGGCAGCTATGAGAATGCTCTCCAGGATGCCTGTCAGACTATCAAGATCAAGCCTGACTGGGGGAAGGTGACATGTCATTTTTATGCCTTCAATTTGCTAACAAGAAGTGTAGTAATTAAAATTGAGAAGGCAGTCTGAAATATTTCAAATGTGCTCAATCAGGGCTACTCCCGCAAAGCTGCAGCGTTGGAATTTCTTGGCCGATTGGAGGACGCTAGAGTAACTTACCAAGAAGGACTCCGACAAGAGCCGAGTAATCAGCAGCTAAAGGAGGGGCTGCAGAACATTGAGGCCAGGCTTGCAGGTAAAGGCTGGATTGCATGTATTTTTTAAACTACATAGAAACGAGGCATAACAATGTCAAAAGTGTGAGTTTCTTTTTGTTCCTGTGACGGCTACTGACAGGATCACTGAAGTGAAATTGCATTGTTTGAGCTCAGGTTTTCAGAATGAGAGGAGGCAGTCCACTTGAGTTTCAAGTATTGTGAATCAGATAGTGGAGAAATATTGGGAGTCACAGAAGGGCAAAAGCTAATGAATTTAATCCCAGAACACCTGGGGGTGGGTTTTCAGTCAGAATATTTCTTGGACTGCGAGTGAAAACAGACTTTTCTTCTCCAGAGAAAACGATGATGAACCCCTTTGCCATGCCCAACTTGTATCAGAAGCTGGAGAATGATCCTCGGACCCGTGAGCTGCTGGCAGATCCCAGCTACAGAGAACTACTAGAGCAGCTCAAGAGCAGACCATCTGAGCTTGGCACGTATGTGTATTTTCAAAAACAATTTGCAGATTTAACTCAAGTTTTAAGTCACTGAGGTTACTTTGATTATATTTAGAATTTTGACAAAAAGGTCTGGAATAGTAATGGGAAATGTACAGTGTGAGTACAAAGTTATGAAGATTGAGTCAGGTTTATTTGCAAAATGTGAAGCAGCTCTTATTCTTGTTGTCTGTCATTCTTAGGAAGCTGCAGGATCCCAGAGTGATGACCACACTCTCTGTGCTGCTTGGTCTAAACCTCTCTGAGATGGAGGAGGATGAAGAGCCAACTCCTGCTCCTCCTCCCCCCAAACCCAAAGAGACTCAGCCACCTCCTCCCAAAGAGGAAGACCTCCCTGAAAACAAGAGAAAGGTAAATAATTTCATTCCATGTTTTTTTTTGTTTTTTTAAACATCCAATCTTCTGATTAGTCACTCATCTGAGTTTTAATAATCCTTAATTTTTTATTTTTAACAGGCCTTGAAGGAAAAAGAGCTCGGGAATACTGCATATAAGAATAAAGACTTTGAAATGGCGCTGAAACATTATGAAGAAGCTATTAAACAGGACCCAACCAACATGACTTATCTATCTAATCAAGCAGGTATATTTTCTCAGATATTGGAAAACTGTTGCAAGCCTCATACAAACTTTTAATATATCAAATTTATCTGTGAATTTATCCTCCAGAATGTGGCTTTGTGATTTGTAACATAACAAAACAAACAATTATGTTCCTATATATTCTGGCTTCACAGGCTGCTTAGTATAACCTGTACGCACTGCACAAAAATATAAATACAGTTTAGTTTAGCTGACAGGACAATCTTTTTAATTTATCCTGTATATCTTAAACATACACTTGTATTTGTTGGCATTTCAGCTGTGTACTTTGAGAAGGGAGATTTTGATAAGTGCCGGGAGCTGTGTGAGAAAGCCATTGATGTTGGCAGAGAGAACCGAGAAGACTACCGACAAATTGCAAAGTGAGTTTACTGATGTTAAATATCCAGTAGAACAAAGATGGCACTTTTTTCTTTCTTTTTTTTTAAGTTGTCAGACGTTGAAGAATCTTTTGGGGTCTTGTGGAACTCAGAACAAATTCCAGTTTACAGAAGATGTTCACTCTGATAGGGACGAAAACCACATACAGCTATGTTGCTGTACATGTGTTATCTGTCCACATAAGAAATGAAATATTTGTTTTTAAATGGCAACACTGAGTGGGGCCACTTAATGAACAGTAGAGAACCACGGTAAATTATGATATACGAGAACCACAAGAAGCCGTGTTTATTGACTAACTTTCAGCTTGAATTGGTTTTTCTTAAAGTTGAGTAAACTAGATCTTTGCTGTCTGTAATAACATGTTTATTCAGGTTTCGTACGGGTGCTGGAAATCCTTGAAAATGCTTGAATTTTAATATTGTCCTTTCAAGGTCTGAAAAATGCTTGAAT